>JARQOC010000003.1:486818189-486909910 GCA_033576535.1 Allobates femoralis
GCATTGTATGGCCCACCTATGATATGAACAGTCATTTGAGCAAAAATGTAACCTAAAAAAGGAATAGGTATTATCAAAATGTATCTTTCTCTTATAATAATTAACAATCTGGTGACATTTTTGTTAAATCTAATAAATGTGGGAAATCTAGGGTGATTGCGAGCTTCAATTGTTATCCTGGAGGGGGGGGGGGGGAATAAGTATGTTCCTCCTCAGGGTGAGAATACCAACCCAAGTCATGTGCTTTATATTGGCTTAGTATCAAAATGGGTGATCCCATGTTGGTTGTTTTAATTATTTATTTAAATTATTAAAAAGGAAAAAAACATGTGCGGTCCCCCATATTTAATTCCAATTGTTTATTTATTTTTACGGTACATATATGTGTGTGTGTGTTTGTGTATGTGTGTAAGGTAGATGGCAAAAGGGTCGGCTTCATTTTTTTGTGGGTCACAGGCTAAACAGTGTCAGTGGGCTCCTTTAACACATAACACGATTCATGAGTCCAATATAGAAGCTGCGGGCTGAGTACACATAATATAGAGCTCGAGGGTGGGCTGTATATATAATATTGAGGCTGTGCAGGGCTGCATATATAAGATAGAGGCTGTTGGGCTGTATACATAATATGGAGACTGCTAGACTGTATATATAATATAGAGGTTGCTGCTGGGCTGTATTTATATTATAAAGGCTGCAGGCTTTATATATTTGGATGCTGTGCTGGGCTCTTATATATAATAAAGAGCTCAGGGCTGTGTATATTATTTGGAGGCTTCTGCTGGGCTGCATATATTATTTAGAGGCTGTCTGGGCAGTATATATTATTTGGAGGCTGTGGCAATCCAGCAGCAGCCTTCCAAATAATGTATATTGCCCAGTACTGCCTCCAAATAATAAATATAGCCAAGAACTGCCTCCATATTAAATATACAGAACAGCCTCCAAATACTAAATACAGCGCAGCCTCCAAATAAATATACAGCACAGCGGTAGTCTTTAGATTATTTATATATATATATAAAGCCAGCAAAGCCTCAAATAATATATACAACACAACGCAGCCTCCAAATTTCATACACAGCATAGCCTCCATATTATGTATCCATCACAATCTCCAAATAACATTACACACCTCCTCCATATATAATATACAGCACAGCCTCCAAATAATATGTACAGCACAGCCTTCAAATAAATACAGCACTGCCTCCATTTTATATATGCATCACAGCCTCCAAGAGAATAATACAGCACCTTACAGCCTCCATATTATATATAAAGCACAGCTCCATATAGCCCACAGCAGCCTCCATATAGTTCAGCAGCAGTCTCCAATAGCCTAGCAGCAGCCTCCATAGCCCAGCAACAGCCTCCTCCATATAGTTAGCAGCAGCCTTCATATAGGCCAGCAGCAGCCTACCATGTAGCCCCCAGCAGCAGCATTCTTATAGCTCAGCACAGCTCCATAGCCCAGCAGCAGCCTCTATAACCAAGCACAGCCTCCATAACCCAGCAGCAGCCTCCACATAATATATAATATGGTGCTTCTTCTCCTGCTATATCTGTCCCCTGGCCTCATCTTGGCATATATCATCACTCATAATGCTGCACACAGTAAAACAAAATAACGATTATACTCACCTTCCCTCCACTCCCTGGAGGCCATGTCCTCAGATGTTGTCCCCATCTTTCCAGGGCAGTGGACCTTCCTCCTCATTGTCTGCATGGCTGCACCAGTGTGATGAGGTCATAGGGTTATGACTCTGCACTCTGTTGCAGTGCAGCAGTGAGGAGGAAGCTCCACTGCCCTGGGAGCCAGCACATGGCTAATTGCATATAATGCAAATTAGCCATGTGCTCTGCAGCACTCAGCTGCTGGCTAAGTATTCCTGATGGGCCCTGGTTATTATGGCTGCCTGTCCCGGGTACACTGGTGCTGAGCTGTTTTGACAAACAATCACATATGATGAACACAGAAGGTGTCTGCACTGCAACCAGTCACTGATGCCGTCACAAGAGCGTCTGACTTCAACCAATCACAGATGCTGTACAGTGGTGGGCGGGGGAACCAGAGGAATATTCATAAGGTTTAATGAGCAGACCAGAATCAGTGTGAGAGCAGAGTGGGAGATGGTAAGTATATTTAACTGATTTTAATCACCATTCAGCTTCTAGACCCCCTAGGCAAACCCGAACAGTAACATAGACTTCAATGAGAAGTCCGTGTTTGGAGTCTGTGCACAGATTCTAGGTATTCGGTATGGACCCCAAACCTTATAGTTTGGGTTCGCCCATTTTAAACACACTTAAAAACACTTGCTTCTGTATCTAGCATATTTTGTTCTTTCCTTATTTGTTTGATATGTCCCAGTCAGATTTCCTAGCTTTGTTCTTTATGTTTTTGAGGTAACATTTTGGAATTCTGTGAATTTACGGACCATGTTTATGAGCTATCAGTTCTGGTTATGTAATATCATTGATTCAAGGTGCTTAGAGGAACCGGTTATTGATATTTTTGAGGCAGTACAAATATATAATAATTCATATTGCAAAACTGCATTTACTGACCATTTTGAACACACAATTATGTATTTTTTGTATGAATCTTCTATATATATTGATTTTCTGTCCTACTGTATGCTGCTTTCACATACAGTAATATGTCCCAGGGAGCCAATGAAGTGGTATCTGTGAGACTAATAAAATGAGACTACGTATTTTTATTTGCATTAACAAGACCATTTACTACATCTGCAACCATCTGCAACTGTTGACGTAATACTCATTGGAATCATATCTTTTGAAGTCAAGGATAGTTTTGCTCTGGTATACAGGTCTCAGGTGACAATTATTTACAAAAACATAAATAACCTGCACACTAAATTAAATAATCATCTTTTTTGTCAGATCGTTGGTTGTGACCACCAGCTGGGAAGCACTGCAAAAGAAGACAACTGTGGAGTTTGCAACGGAGAAGGGTCAACTTGCCGGTTAGTTCGGGGACAATACAAATCACAACTCTCTGCAAATAAGTGTGAGTGAACATACTTTTTATTTTATCACAAAAGTCCAATGCTGCATGGCTTTATGAGCTATGCAATGGTCTAAACAAGGGATTGTCAAGAAAATAGAAATTGGCTTCACTATGAGTTATTTCACCAGCAAAGGTGCCACTGGAGAGGATTGGTGAGATCCCACGTACACGATGTATAATAAATGTCAACAGGGGTGGATTAAGAGTAGCCAGGGCTGTTTAGAAGATGAGGGCCCCCCAAACTTAACTGCCGTTACATTTGTATTTAATAATAATAATGTAGAGCAAGGATTTTAATAAATTTTGTAATATGATTCATTAGAAAATTCGGGCTGGTTACCATTCCTAATCCTTCCACAAGATGTCCCCATTGCACTGTGAGTGAAGCTGTTTCTGTGACGGGGCCTTCTACACAGTGAATACGGACATGTGAGGAGATAATGGAGAGGGGGCGTGGCCTAGACTGCTGACCTCAGCTGATGATGACACAAGTTATCCCATTACAGCACAGAGCTGAGCAATGTCAGGATGTTAACTCTTTACAAGCTTCACTCTTATGTCTCCACACAGCAATCTCTGTTAACCCTTGTCTGCTGGTTCCCCATACAGCTCATTACCAGCCTGCTCTCACACACACTGCTGGTCACTCCCACACAGACAGAAAATGCAGCTTTTTAAAGAGCACAGAAAAATATGTGAAAATCAGTCATATGGCATAAAAAATCATTTTCGTAGCTGGTATGTGACCCATCATTAACAACCAGTGTAGGATTGTTTCTTTTTCAATGAAATGACATTTACACTTTAAGTATTATGTGACATGTCGCATGGCAAACATTTGAAAAATCATGTCTGTGTCGCACATCAATCAACAAACTTACTTGACTGAAAGGACTCTTTAACCACTTCAGCACCTGACAGCTTTACTCAATACAAGAAAGAAAAAGGCAACAAACTAGTAAGGCTGCTTTCACATCAGCGATTTTCGCAGTTTGCGGCAGATCAAGCAGTTTTGCTGCATCTGCTGTGTAACTGCTCACTTGCGGCATTCCTGTATTCAGCCCAATTTCCTATGGGACTTGTGGTAATGTGAGGAACTTGCGGTTTTGCCAGATGCAGCACTTTCAGCAATTAAAAAAAAACACTGCTAGCAGCAATTGCATAGCTATATATCTGACTGAGACATATCAAACAAATAAGGAAAGAACAAAATATGCTAGATACCATAGGCAAGTGTTTAGCTGCATTTTTTTTTAAACTAAGATGGGCAGGTCGTGCTCAGGGGAAGGATTATGGCCTAAACCTCCGCACAAAAAAAACAAGCCAATGAAATGTTTCGCAGGTCTAGCAAGAAGGTTAGTGGAGCCTATCAGACATTCCAAAATAGCCCAACTTTGGAACACAAAACATCTTTTTTGAATTGTAAACGCGCCTTTGAAGAATGGGCTAAATTGAAGGAAGACCTGACAAGGGCCGATTGGGAGGCGAAACTATATAGGTTTGGGGACAAGGCTGGAAAAATCCTAGCTAATTTAGCGAGAGGTAAAAGGTCTGCAATACTGATTACGACAATGAAAGACAACAGTGATCTGCGCACCTCTGGCCCAGCCAGGGTGATAGGTGTTTTGGGCAAGTACTATGCAAAATTATACGGTTCTCCAACAACAGCAGAAGAGAGGGGGAAAAATGGCTAAGCGGCAATGCATTACCTGTGTTGTCAGATGATGAACTGCTGGCTTTGAACACGGACGTTAGCCTGGCCGAGGTCGAGGGCGCCATTGGGACCTAAACCTACCAAGGCACCTGGCCCTGATGGTTTTAGTGGCAATTTTTTCAAGGCACTGAGGGACCAGGTGACGCCCCACCTGAGGTCACTATTCAACAAGATGCTAGCAGGAGACAAAATTCCAGACCATATGAATATGGCACATATTACCCTAATTCCGAAAGGCGACAAAGAGCTAGACAACTCAGGTAATTAGACCCATTTCGCTGAAAAATTTAGATTTAAAACTGATCTCCAAAATCCTAGCTAATAGATTGGTGCTGGTGTTGCCTACCCTAGTTGATAAACAGCAGGCGGGATTTGTGAGGGGAGATCGGTGGTGGGAAACATCCGAAAGGCCCTATTGGTCATTGACTTAATCCATTTGATGGGGGCAGGATACTCTGAAGATCCAGCCGTGGTCACGCTTGATGCCGAAAAGGCATTTGATAATGTCAGGTGGCCATGGCTGGAACTGGTACTAGATAAAATAGGACTCAGAGGCACGTTTAGAACGTTTTTGGGTAACCTTTATTCAAACTGTAAAGCAAGGTTACGCAAACCGTTTTTTGTCGAACAGTTTTGCTTTGGGGAGGGGGACCCGCAAGGGCTGCCCTTGTCGCCGCTACTTTTTGATCTGGCTATAGAGACATTGTCCAGAATGCTGGAAAAGGGAATTCATTTTCGGGAATCAAGCAGGGGAAGAAGGAACACAAGGTAAACCTGTTCGCGGACGACATCGTACTGTATTTGGCCCACCCCCAGAGAGCTATACCCTGAATGATGGAGTGTATTGAGAAGTTCGGCCAGTTTTCGGCTTCAAGCTCAACAAGGGTAAATGGAACATATTGTTTTGTTAGAAGGCTCACAATCGGATCGGCGAGACACTCAAGACAGACCCTCTATGATATTCTGGTGATGAAAAGTCCCTGAAATATCTAGAAATTCAATTGGCAAGGACTATAGACCAAATTTATCACTTGAATTATGACCCACTGATTGCCAAAATAAAATTGGAATTGGAAAGGTGGAGAGGTCTCCCTCTGTCGCTGCTAGGATGCTGCCACTTAATAAAAATGGTTAGTTTCCCGAAATTGTTGTATCCCTACAGACCCTTCCACTGCTGCTAAAACGAACAGACGTCGACAACATAAATAGACTTTTCTCTGCATTTACATGGCGCAATAAAAGACCCAGAATCAGACTTTGCACGCTTATGTCCCCCAAGGAGTGGGGAGGTCTGGGTATAATCTTGCATGTATCACCAGACACACCCTAGATTGGAAAAAAGGTACCAGTAAATTCTCAGACTGCCAGCTGGAGTCGGAGTTGTGCAGACCTTGGAGATTGGTCTCATTATTGCATTCTCCTTATGGATGTCTGCCTCCAATAGCGAAAAAGACAGCAATATTCAGGGATACTATAGTCTCCTGGAAAGCGGTGAAGAAAAAATTGGGGCTGCCTTGGAGGGTTTCGAAGTATCTTGATTTGTGGGGGTGCCCAGATTTCCCGCAGGGGAGGCATAATAAACTGTTCGTGGTTTGGAGGGAGAGGGGTGTCCACATGGCAGGGGACCTACTTCATGGGGAGGAAACAAGATGGATGACAGGTCGAGAAATCTTGGACAAATTCAGCCTTCCGCATACACATATTTTACAATACTATCAGCTGAAACACCGTATTATGCAGTCCTTACTGAGTGTCAGGGTGGAATTTGTCTCCAACATTTGGGATGACCTGATGTTGATAGATGCATCGGTGGCGAGTGTATCGACAATTTACTCTATGTTGGGGGAACATCTACTTCCACCGGGCACACAAATTATGTATAGGGGGTGGAGGAATAGCTTCAAGATGAGGACCTGAAAATACGGAGGGGCTGGAGGTAAGTGAGAAAATACATACCCAATGAGAGATGGAGGGACTCTTATTTCAGAGTCATCCACAGAGCGGTTCTCGGACTCAACTTGGCGCCACAGGCAGCTCAAGTGGATAGAATCCCACATTGTCCTAAATGCAAAAAGGGAAAGACAGACAAGTTTCATGGGTTATTGGACTGTGTTGCAATAAGAGGACAATGGGAAAAGGTGCAGAGAGTCTGCGTCGATTTCATCAGTAACACTTCCTTTGACTCCAGTATTGTGGCTGTTTTTCATGATAGGGGGAAGGTGGGTCTGGCAAGAAGTGATATTCACATCTTTCATATGCTGGCCATGGTGACGCTTACGATAATTCTACGACATTGGCTGGAGTCTAGCCCTATACACTTAAATGAGGTACTATCGGAGGTAAAGGGTGCTATGACAACGGAAAGGCTACTAGCGGCGAAAAATAAGGAAACAGACACTGCTAAGTTCTTTACTAAATGGAGGGGATTTGTTGTTTCCCAACTGTCGGAGGAGGAAATCAGACGGGTGGTCTTTTCCTTTCGACTAACTAGCTGGTATTGTATGGAAGATTTAAAGGGTAGCCTGGGACAGTTGAAACCCCCTTGGGACAGAGTGTAACCTAAATATTTGGGTAACAGACTGAATAGGCCACCGCCACACGTGTGATGCCTAGCTATGGATACTGATATTGTGATGCTTTATTTAATGAGATGGGAGTTTGGTGCAATATTGGGAAGAGACTATATCAGATGAAGAGGAAATAGTGGTGCCTAGTTGAAAAATCTGGGGGATGGAGGGGGGAGGGAAGGGGGAGGGGGACTTGGATTTGTGTCAACATTTGACAATGTATGTTGAACTGTTGTTTTATATTTTGGAAAATTCAATAAAAAATTGTTTAAAAAGAAAAAACTAAGATGGGCAAACCCGATTTGAAAGCAGCCTAACAGGAAAAAATAACTATTGATCTTTAAAGAAGACATTAGTGACAATGTAAGAGCATAGAGCTGGGCTTGAGCAAGGCAATATTTACAAAATAATACATGAGTGCAACTATATGCCACATATACAGGACGGATAGGCGATACAGACAATTAAGAATATGGAGAAGCCTGCATAAGGGTGCATCCTCACGATCAGGAGACACAGCGTTTTGGACGCAGCGTCTTTGCGCTGCGTTCAAAACGCTGCGTCGTACAGTATCAGCATAGTGGATGGGATTTCAAGAAATCCCATCCTCACTATGTGTAACCCGCCCGCAGCGTCTTTGGAGCTGCGGTGTGCGTTGCCGGGAGTCCGCTCCTCCGCAGCATGTTTATTTCATGCTGCGGAGTCGGAAGCGGCTCCCATCGGGTGACTGCATGGAGAAGCCGCCCTGCACCCGCCGCACACGGTGAGTACAGGGCGGCTGCTGTCTCCATGCGGCCACCCGCGGCTTCCCTCAGGTCCGGAGGAGCTGCGTCCAACACGCAGCTCCTCCGGACCGTGAGCACATACCCTAAAAAGTTTAGCTAATCCAGTAGATATCAAAAAGCCATGGTAATGACAAGTTCCTATCAGCTGTCACCCTGCTGAGTGAGGACTCTATGGGGGGCTATGGATCTAAGACACTGTCATAGCCAGTGGCGTAACTTGAAGCTCATGGGCCCTGATGCCAAAGCTCCAATGGGGCCCCCAATTATTGCAAGTCTTAAATAACATTCTTTTTCAATAGGCCAAAGGGACTTTTGGGACCCCTTGGGCTCCAGGGCCCGGGTGCAATTGCAACCCCTTCACCTGTTGTAGTTACACCCTGGCTGTCACCCTGCTGAGGAATCCATGGGGGGCTCTGAACCTAATTCTGGTATTTAACCCCTTCATGACCTTGCCATTTTTTGCAATTCTGACCAGTGTCCCTTTATGAGGTTATAACTCGGGAACGCTTCAACGGATCCTAGCGATTCTGAGACTGTTTTTTCGTGACATATTGGGCTTCATGTTAGTATTAAATTTAGGTCGATAATTTTTGCGTTTATTTGTGAAAAAATAAAAAATATGGCAAAAAGTTTGAAAATTTTGCAATTTTCAAATTTTGAATTTTTCTTCTGGTAAACCAGAGAGTTATGTGACACAAAATAGTTATGAAATAATATTTCCCACATGTCTACTTTACATCAGCACAATTTTGGAAAAAAAAAAAAATTTTGTTAGGAAGTTATAAGGGTTCAAAGTTCATGAGCAATTTCTCATTTTTCCACCAAAATTTACAAAACCATTTTTTTTAGTGACCACATGCCATTTGAAGTCCCTTTGAGGGGTTTACATGACAGAAAACACCCAAAAGTGACACCATTCCAAAAACTGCACCCCTCATGCTACTCAAAACTACATTCAAGAAGATTATTAACCCTTCAGGTGCTTCACAGGAACTAAGCAAATTGGAAACAAAAAAATGGATATTTTAATTTTTCTAACAAAAATGTTCTTGTATCCTCAATTTTTTCATTTTCACATGGGCAACAAGATAAAATGGATCCTAAAATTTGTTGGGCAATTTCTCCTGAGTATATTGATACCACATATGTGATCATAAACCACCATTTGGGCGCACGGCAGGGCTCTGAAGGGAAAGAGAGCAATTTGACTTTTGGAGCTAATTTTCCATTCAAAAAGTGAAATGGCGCTCCTTCACTTCTGAGCCACGCCGTGCGTCAAAACAGTGGTTTATGACCACATATGAGGTATCGGTGTACTCAGGAGAAATTGCCCAACAAATTTTAGGATGAATTTTATCCTGTTACCAATGTGAAAATGAAAGAATTGAGGCTAAAAGAACATTTTTGTGAAAAAAAAGTACTTTTTCCATATTCACAGATCAATTTGTAAAGCATGTGGGGGTTCAATATGCTCACCACCCATCTAGATAAGTTCCCTGGGGGGGTCTAGTTTCCAAAATGGGGTCACTTGTGGGGGAGCTCCAAAGTTTAGGCACACAGGGGCTCTCCAAACGCGACATGGTGTCCGCTAACAATTTGAATGGAAAATCACCTCAAATTGTTAGCGGACACCATATCGCATTTGGAGAGCCCCTGTGTGCCTAAACATTGGGGCTCCACCACAAGTGACCCCATTTTGGAAACTAGACCCCCCAGGGAACATATCTAGATGCATTGTGAGCACTTTGAACCTGCAGGTGCTTCACAAATTGATCCGTAAAAATTAAAAAGTAATCTTTTTTCCACAAAAATGTTTTTTTTCATTTTCATGAATTAATTTGTGAAGAACCTGGGGTTCAATATGCTCACACACCCATCTAGATAAGTTCTCTGGGGGGTCTAGTTTCCAAAATGGGGTCACTTGTGGGGGAGCTCCAAAGTTTAGGCACACAGGGGCTCACCAAACGCGACATGGTGTCCGCTAACAATTTGAATGGAAAATCAGCTCAAATTGTTAGCGGACACCATGTCGCATTTGGAGAGCTCCTGTGTGCCTAAACATTGGGGCTCCCCCACAAGTGACCCCATTTTGGAAACTAGACCCCCCAGGGAACATATCTAGATGCATAGTGAGCCCTTTGAACCCCCAGGTGCTTCACAAATTGATCCGTACAAATTAAAAAAGAAAATTTGTGTGAAAAAAAAGTATTTTTACCTTATAACGGATCAGTTTGTGAAGCACCTGGGGATTCAAAGTGCTCACTATGCATCTAGATAGGTTCCTCGGGGGGTCTAGTTTCCAAAATGGGGTCACTTGTGGGGGAGCTCCAATGTTTAGGCACACAGGGGCTCTCCATACGCAACCTGGTGTTTGCCAACAATTGGAATTGTTAGCGGACACCAGGTCGCGTATGGAGAGCCCCTGTGTGCCTAAACATTTGAGATCCCCCACAAGTGACCCCATTTTGGAAACTAGACCCCCCCAGGGAACATATCTAGATGCACAGGGAGCACTTTGAACCCCCATGTGCTTCACAAATTGAGACGTATAAATGAATAAAGAAACTTTTTGTGAAAAAACATACTAGTCTAGTAGTTACAATTCGCAGCATAGGGGACCCAATACATTTGGGTCTCTCCATGCTGAGGATTCCAGCCCCCTAGCTGCCAAGTTGTACCTGGCTGGCAACCAAAAATACGGCAAAGCTCCATGTCATTTTATTTGTAGAATTAAAAAAAAAAAAAATGACATAGGGCTCCGCCATATTTTTGGTCCAGCCAGGTACAACTTGGCAGCTACGGACTGCCACCAGCCCCCAGCTGCCTCGTCATACCTGGCTGGAACCAAAAATACAGCGAAGCCCTTTTTTTTTTTAGTTTCTAGAACTAATTCTAGAAAAAAAATTACGTGGGGCTCCGCCATATTTTTGGTCCAGCCAGGTACAACTAGGCAGCTGGGGGATGGAATCCTCAGCATAGAGAGGCCCAAGCGTTCTGGGCCCCCCTGGTGCGAATTGCAGCCCGCAGCCACCCCAGAAAATGGCGCATTCATTGAAGCACCATTTTCTGGCGCTGTACCCACGCTCTTCCAGTTGCCCTGGTGCCAGTGGCTAACTGGGTAATAAAGGGGTTAATGCCAGCTTTTTATTGGCAGCTGGCACTAAGCCCGAAATTCATAATATAGGGCCAATGTTAGACCCGCCATTAGGAATCTCTAGTACAGTAAATAGTCAATAAATACACACAGAGAAAAATCTTTTTATTTGAAAAAAAAACACAGACACAATTCGGACTCCATCTTTATTATAAAAAGATCCGACGTAGTCCACAACGAAGGTCCCACGACGCCCGATTGCTCTGACGTAGTCCATAATGAAGGTCCCACGACGTTCGATTGTCTCCGACGTAGTCCACAACGAAGGTCCCACGCCGCTCGATCGCCTTTGCTTTCAGATCGCTACTCTGGAGCCCAATCCGCCAGCATGGTGATCGAGCTGCAGAAAGTGATATGACACCCCGGGCGCAGTGACCCACTATGTGCATCACTGCGCCTGGGCTGTCAGATTGCTTTCTGCAGCTCGATCCCCAGGATCCAGCTGCAGAAAGTGATCTGACAGCTTCAGCACAGTGATCCACAGTGATCACATAATGGTCACTGTGGATCAATGTGCTGGAGCTGTCAGATCACTTCCTGCAGCTAGATCCTCAGGATCCAGCTGTAGAAAGTGATCTGACAGATCCAGCACAGTGATCCACAGTGATCACATAATGGTCACTGTGGATCACTGTGCTGGAGCTGTCAGATCACTTCCTGCAGCTAGATCCTCAGGAAGAGGATGGCGGTGAAGAGGAGGAGGAGGAGCGGGACGCAGTGGAGACAGAGCGGCCGCCGGAGGGGTGAGTGGGAGAGGCGATCGCCGCTCCGGTGATCGGGGGGGCAGGAAGGGGGAAGAGGGGGGGTGACAGGAGAAGAAGGGGGGCACTTAGGAGGAAGCGGGGGCAGGCAGGAGGAAGCGGGAACAGGCAGGAGGAGGCGGGCGGCAGGAAGAGGAAGCGGGCGGCAGGGACAGGAAGCAGGCGGCAGGAAAAGGAAGCGGGGGGGTAAGAAAGATGAAGAGAGGGCAGGAAAGAGAGGTGGGGGGCAGGGACACAGTTAGAGGATGACAGGGGAGAAGATTGGAGGGTAGGGATAGCAGCAGCAGACAGGGAAGCATTACAGGCGCGGTGATTTTCACTTTCACTTTTGAGTGCCAATCACCGCGCCTGTAGCCAGGGGGGTGGGGGGTGGGGGCAAATCGACCCCCCCTGGGGTGTTGTACAACTCCCCATGTACCTGCAGGCCGAGTGACAGGTCAGTGACACCCTCACTCGACCTGCAGGAGCCCGATCATTCCATGGCCCAGGGGGTGGGCCAAGGGTCTGGAAGGGGTTAAGGCACTGTCACTGCCCTGCAAACATGGAGAATGGAGAAATGAGAGTATCACACAATCATCAGATACAATCAAAGGCAGCAACACCTAATACAACCTCAGCACACTGCCTGTGAATAATGAACAATCTCTATGAATGACATACAGATACAATATAATAATAATATAATTTTTATTCATTTATATAGCGCTATTAATTCTATAGCAATATCACACAGCTGCATTTCTACCATGCATTGCAGTGTGTCTGTGAGATCACTATTTTGTAAGGTTTTAGCTCAAGTTGTATATAGCAGTCTGTCAGCTGCTGCCAGCCTGCCTGTCCAGCATACATGATCACATGGCACTGCTGCCCTTCTACTCACAAAGCAGTAATATGCCCAGCACTGATAGTCCTCAGTGAGGATACACAGTAGGGACCTGAGAATGTATCACACCGAGAACTCCAGGATACAGTGATAGATGATCCTGTGTGATGATTACCTGCCCCAGCCCATACTGACCACAGCTGAATATCTGTAGATCGCCAGCAGGTCGTGGCAGGAAGGAGGCGCGATCATAGAGCAAATGTAAACCGAAATTAAAACTTCACCTCAAATCATCAGCTCCCACCAACTCCAGCTTGGCTGCAGACCAGGTACATGGAACCCGTGTACAGTGCCCGCTGCCTCCTCAGCCTGCAGTGAATGTGGCTATCCCACAGAAGAGCAGCCGGGCTGGAGCAGGTCAGGAGGGCACATAATGGAGGAAGCTCCTGAGCAATCCGGTTACCAGATTGCGACTTCAGCAATCTGGTTCCCGGATTGCTGAAGGTATGAAGACAATTGCGTTCACCGCATCTGGATCTGGATGCGGTGAACGCAATTCATGTTTTAAGTGTGACCCTAGCCTTTGTCTACTTTTAAGACTTTTTAAAAACATTATGTAGTTTTAGGTTAAATTTATGCAGAGATTTTAAAAGGTTTCACAAACTATCAAACACCACTGTATTTATGGAGCACAATAGTTGCAGGTTTAAAATACATTGATCCATCATGGTTAATTTTCCAAAAATCAGGGAATAATAATGAGGTCTCATGGTTTGCACGAAATATGCTGTTTGCTTATTAGGTGTTGGTAAGTGAACAAGTAAACCAAGCTTTGTCCATATTGCGGAGTGCTAGGTAACGGCATCCCTTTGATAAAGTGTGGAGATTGATGAGGGCTTGTTATTTGCTGTGCACACATTTCAATGCTTATTACCAATCATGAAAACCCAACTTAAACTGCAACAATATACTTGTTTCTCCACATCTTAATGTCTTGAGAAGACTTCAATTTGTGCTTTTTTATGGGTTATGTTTTATCCATTAAAATATAAGGAGCAGTGTGAATCCATCTGGCTATAATTGCACTCTGTGCAGCTTATGGTCTGCTGCAGTGTGACTCAGAAAATCTTTCTAAGGTGTGTATAGCTGCAAATATTTTTTCCTAGAAATCTTTGTAAGAAATAACATTCTATTATGGACCTCACATCTGTTTACTCTCCTACACACAAAGCTTAGTGTGAAAACACAATTATTTTTTTTGGGCTTTGCCTCCTAAAATATCCAAAAAACAGTAATTCTGTAAGAAAACTACACAATACTTTTAGAATATTTAGTAAAACTCATAGTTATGTACAGCCGTTATAATATTCCAAAGATGCCGTATTTTATGGATTTTTTTATGATCGCCTATAAGATAGCAATCACACAGCTCAGGGCTGCCACTAAGAATTTCAGGGCCCCTTATTGGCAAACGTTTTGGGACCCCCTGAGGCTCCACCCAGGCTCTACCCCAGCTCCGATTCTTCCCAGGCTCCCTTCCACCCAAACTTACATGTGTATTTAATAAAATAACGATTCACACAATTGAGAATGCTTTGGGCTGTAATACACAATGGAAACACAATAGAGACTTTTGCTAGCTGTATACACAATGGAAACTGCTGTTAGCTGTATACACAATAAAGGACTGCTATTAGCTTTATACACAATAGAGACTGCTGCTGGCTGTATACACAATGAAGACCGTGTTAGCTGTATAGATAATTGCGACTGTTGCTAGCTGTATACACAATAGAGACTGTTGCTGGCTGTATACACAATGGAAACTGCTGTTAGTTGTATACACAATAGAGACTGCTGCTGGCTGTTACACAATAGTGACTGCTGTTAGCTGTATACACAATAAAGATTGCTGCTGGCTGTATACACAATGTAGACTGCTGTGGGCTGTATACACATTAAAGATTTCCTGCTGTATATCTTGATTATACAGCACTAACTGTATATACAGGTCCACACTATATACATACAGTATATAGACATACCAATACAGCATTTAATGTGGACCTGTATCTACAGTATAGTGCTGTGCACAGACAGACACAGATGGTCCAAGAGCACAGAAACAGACACTAGACACACATACAAACATACATCATACTCACTACCACAGGGACCAGTGATGATGTCACATGGAGGGGAGGAGCAGGGTCACATGATCAGCTCAGGGAGGACTCGGGATATGATGAAGTTGGTGGAGGGCCCGGGATCTGCACCTGTCGATCCTGATTGGTCTGAGTGGGGCCCTGCTTAAGGAAATGGCCCCACCCTGTGCATGTCTGTGGCCCCACCCCTTGCTTCCCCTCTGCTTCTGTGGGCCCCTGACTGGGATCAGGCCAGCAGCCCTTGATGGCGGCCCTGACACAGCTAGTAGTGTCTGAATTTTTTGTATACATTCATATATATATTCTAACAAATATTATGTACCTCGGAGGTTATCCATGTCATAAGGTAGACAGAGTTGCAGTCTTTATAGACTTTATAATATGTAGGATACACTGTATACTTTATTTACTCAATACAACTTAGAAATACACCTTGTACAATTTATAATACAGATTGTTTTGTAGTGCTGTGATAGCTTGGCAGTTCTTAAAAGGTTTCTACAAACAGTCTTTGCATTAGCCACACTGCCTATCAAGTCTCAGAGGAACCCTAACCTTCATCTTAAATACCTGTATAGGGATCTGACATACATACGGCCAAAGGTCAAACAAGGTCAAGAACTGAATAACTCACATGATCAGGACAGCAGAGTGTGGGGGTCAGGTATAAAACTGTCGATTAGAGGCAGGAAGGTTGTATTGTGAAGCCCTACCCATAGTAATAGAAAAGAGGTAATGAGAAAGCTGAATTAGGAATTAACTCCCAAGATCACTGACATCACAAGTCCGAAAATATGAATCAGAGTTGGCACAGTGTGGGTGTCCACATCACCACAAAGAAGGTGCCACGCAATCCAACCACAGAAGGGGAAGCATATTGGGGCATATTTATATCAAAGCTATTTAATACCTATACAATGTAGACTAGACAGTTTTAAAATGTGCCTGGTATATCAAAGTGGTTAATGCTGTTTGATAAATTGATGCATATTTAAACTATCTAATCCAAATATATGCAACTTCTCAGTATTTTCTAGGCCAGCAAAATCTTTTTATGCAGAAAAGAGGTAAAGAGTAAATAGACTGCAAGTTTATATAGTGACAGTTTTACCTCATCTAAAATATGTATGCCAGTTCTGATTACCAGGTCATGAAACAAAACAAAAATATGTAAAGAAGTGTGAGAAGGGAGAGCTCTAGCTATGCTTTCATATATTTATATTATTGTAATTATATACGTTATTTTATGGAAGGTTACCATATGTATCCAGATGTAAAAAAATATATAGCATTTTTTTCCTCCCCAAAATTACAATCCCGATATAGCTTATATAGTAGACGATGTTGCTCAGCATGGCTCAGAGGAGGGGGTGTTGCAGTGGCGGGAGGAGGTTTCGCGACAACGGGATATTGATCTGCCGGCGATGGACTATAAGAAAATGACTGTGGAAGCAGCACCAGCGCAGATGAGCTTTCGGCTCTTCAAGAGCTTAACTGCACACGCGCAACCCTTGCAGACATTTCTTGAAACCCATCATGTCAAGTAGCTGCAGATAAGATGTGCTTACCTCACGCCGCCGTGCCACCTCTTCCTACAAGCCCCAGGACTGCAGATCACCAGGTCTCCTTTGACCATCCTGGCACACTCCACAGCTGTACCTGCAGATCAAGGCATCCACAGATCAATGGAGCTCACATCCCGCCACCGCAACACCCCCTCCTACAAGTCCCAGGCCTACAACATCCCAACCCTGCCTCCGGTGACCCTCCTGATCATTCAACAATGCCCTCCTGGAAGCTACACTAAGAATATAAGACACTATAGGATTATGAAACAGACTCCCATTTTTACATTAAAAATACTTCTTTTCCTATTTCCCTCCTTTAAATTTTGAGTGTGTTTTATATTCTGGTTTCATCTTATTATTCGCAAAATATGGTATTTTAAGAACTCAAGGTAGCTGCTTTTTTGGGAAATGCTGATGTTTCACCTACTCTGTTTTCTTGAGGCTCAGTGCTCATGTTAACATAATTCTACTTGCAATAGCAGGAACGGAAGACCAGGCGCTGATGATACAGCATCAACAAAGCCTGAGAAACTCAAGCCAAAAGGGGAGAATTTAATATGTGCACGCTTTCCCAGGACTCTTGGCTGTGGCAGGGTCTGTTTCCCTTTTTATCTGCAATTGTATAGAATTCTTTGAAAGTGTAAATATTTGTGGGATGCAATTGTGACTATACTATGTGCCAGTTTCATGCTTCACTTGTTCACAAACAGCCAGGCCAGCCTGATTGAAGGATGGTCAGAAAATGTTTTCCAGACCTGCTTAGAGCTCAAGCCACATGAACCTTCCTAGTTCTCTTTAGCTTCTTTTGTTTCTACTTGATACTTCTTTTCTTTACCTTGTAACTGGAACTGCAAAGTCTGCAAACAAAAGTTTATAATGAAAGAGAAAATATATACCCCTGAATTGGTGAACATCAATGGGTTATTCAGAGAGGTTATTAGTCCTACAAATAAATCATTGGCAGAAGAGAGAGCCTGCAATTTACTCGACAAAACACATAAGTAAATCATAATTAATTTAGAATGTTTTTTTTTTGTACATTTGAAAATTAAAACCCCAAAGGTATTGTACAATAAATACAGAAATTGTTTTTCTTATAATCTCTAGACAGCCAATTCTCTTTCATCAATGTACTGTACATAAGGACACACTGCAGTTTTAACTATTTTGTAGTCCTTGCATTCCACATTTACACATTTATAGTGATTTTGTTGGAAGAGACAATCAATCAGACATCACCCATACATAAAGATAACTAGTTTCTCAAGAGAAATGCAGTTATCTGCTTATTTCATTGCAAAAATTATTCATATGTATGCGGAGTGTCACAGAGAAGACTATGTCAAACACATGTGAGGTTGACATGACCCATACCTATATAATCTAGATGATAACCTTGGTTGGTTTCCCATATTTCTACAATAAGTCATTATCAGGGTCAATAATAAAGTAAATTAAGGAAATGTTCTAACTACTTCAGAATGCTACTGACAAAGGCTAAAGCTGCCATACATATGACATTTATCTAAATATCATTGGTAGATCCAGCCTGATTTAGTTGCATTTCCAGTAAAGTACCCATATACATTAAATGAAATTTAGTCAATTTTGCTGACTTAGTGAGATAGTCTTAATTATTATTATTATTTCTTTTTAGAGCACCAATAATGCCATGGTGCTGTACATGTGAAAAGGAGCTTACTTTTAAAATATAAATATATGTGCAGTGAACAAACTGGCAGTGGCAGACTGGTACAGAAAGATGAAGGCCCTTACCATGTGAGCTTACATTCTACAGGTTAATAGGAAAGAGGCAGTAGCTTGGGGCTGGCAGCAGCTCCAGTAGAGAGGAGGCCACAGAGCTGTCTTTATAGGCTCTAAGCTTTCTTAATGAAATAGGTTTTCAAGTTCCATCTGTAGCTTCTAAATGTGATGAATAATCAGACGGCTTGGTGCACAGAATTCAAGAGTAAGGGGATAGTGGGCAGAAGTTTTGGAGACTACTGGGTGAGGAACGTACAAATGAGAAGGAGAGATATGTGGATGACAGTATTTATTGCCACAACTGTTCCTCTTCTTCCCATAGTGATAGTTCCTCTTGTCTTATTATTGCACTATTCATGTGTTCTCTTCTGTATAAATATGTGACTCTTCAGATTTTGTGTTATACCATGCCTGATGAAAAGACCTGAATAGTCTTGAAAGCTGCTATTTGTTACCATCTTTTCAGATAGCCATTAAAAGGTATCAACCATTAAGGACTCTCAAATTTTAATATTTTTAGGAAGGCATCACGAGATTAGTTCAGTGATATATGGAGGAGACAGATTATGGATGGTTTGTAGGTAAACATTAGTAGTTAAAACTGGATACATCGGGGAATTATGAGCCATTGAAAGCATTTGCAGAAGAGAGAAGTGGAGGAAAAGCCAGGGGAAGAGCTGATAAGTTGGGCAGCAGAGTTAAGGATGGACTGAGGAAGTGTGAGACTGTTAGCAGGAAAACCATAGTGGAGAATATTGCAGTAGTTGAGATGGTAGATGAGGACATACACTAGAATTTTAGAAGATTCTGGGTTAAGGAAAAAATGGATTTTGGAAATATTTTGTAGTTGGAGGTGGCAGGAGGGGAAAGGAGGTTGGATGTACTTTTTGAAGGACAAGGCAGAGTTGAGGGCTGAGGAAGCAGACTTGATGTATAGAAAAAAGAGACTTGTCCTTTATAGTGGGCTAATGTTTGACCACAGCTATCTTATGAATGTGGCAATCTTTATTCTTATGTGTATGAGTACCACAAATATCAAATTATAGTATATCTGCAGATAAATCTCTCATATGTATGGCCAACAATTAGCGACTGTAGTGGGCTGTCAGTTTTTGAAAAAAAATGACATACTTTTGAAAGGAGTTTCAAAGTTTAGAAAATGATGCCAATGCAGTAAAACATAAAAGAAATAATACTCATCTGTGCATCACTCACATTTACAGTGCTTATGTTCTGGCGGTTCTCCAACCATTGTTTACAAGAGTGAAAACCAGAGAACAACTGGAGTTTTATGTGTAAAAAGTATCCAAAGTTTATTAATTATATAAATCAGTGATTAAAAGATTTTTACATACAACTACATTTAACAATACAGGTTACAAGGACACAACCTTAGTGTGCACATTAAACACGTACAGTTTCATAATCACAGAACTGCCTAAAAAGAGGACATGGAGCATATATTGGCATTAAACTGAGAGCAGGAGTAAATAACACCCAGAACATATGTGTATCTCTTCACAGTCAAACAATATGATATACCGTAAGTTTCCTTACTATAAGTTCACTAGTCTCGGTTGTGCATATATATATATCTCTGTGTCTTAAAAGGAATTCACAGTTCATGATCACACATTTAAAATACTATAACAACAAGACACATGGAGCAAAGTAGGCTGGGCATCATCATTAATGATCAATATCACATTTAGGTACCGTATATACTCGTGTATAAGCCGACCCGTGTATAAGCCGACCCCCCCTACTTTTGCCCCCAAAAACAGGGAAAACTTATTGACTCGCGTATAAGCCGAGGGTGGACCCCAGCACAGGTATACAACCTCCAGCAGTGAGGTATACAGCCCCCAGCAGTGTGGTATACAGGCCCTCCCAGTGGTATACAGGCCCCAGTAGTATGGTATACAGCCACCAGGACAGGTATACAGGCCCCAGCAGTATGGTATATAGCAGGCCCCAAGTAGTATACAACAGACCCCCAGTAGTATACAGCAGGCCCCCAGTAGTATACAGCAGGCCCCCAGCAGTATACAGCAGGCCCCAAGTAGTATACAGCAGGCCCCAAGTAGTATACAGCAGGCCCCCAGTAGTATACAGCAGGCCCCAAGTAGTATACAGCAGGCCTCAAGTAGTATACAGCAGGCCTCAAGTAGTATACAGCAGGCCTCAAGTAGTATACAGCAGACCCCCAGTAGTATACAGCAGGCCCCCAGTAGTATACAGCAGGCCCCCAGCAGTATACAGCAGGCCCCAAGTAGTATACAGCAGGCCCCAAGTAGTATACAGCAGGCCCCCAGTAGTATACAGCAGGCCCCAAGTAGTATACAGCAGGCCCCAAGTAGTATACAGCAGGCCCCCAGTAGTATACAGCAGGCCCCAAGTAGTATACAGCAGGCCCCAAGTAGTATACAGCAGGCCCCCAGTAGTATACAGCAGGCCCCAAGTAGTATACAGCAGGCCCCAAGTAGTATACAGCAGGCCCCCAGTAGTATACAGCAGGCCCCCAGTAGTATACAGCAGGCCCCCAGTACTCGCCCCCCATACTGTGCAGAGCCCCCCACACTGTGCAGAGCCCCCCCGCTGCATTACTCACCCCCCACACTGTGCAGAGCCCCCCCACTGCAGTACTCGCCCCCCATACTGTGCAGAGCCCCCCACACTGTGCAGAGCCCCCCCGCTGCATTACTCACCCCCCACACTGTGCAGAGCCCCCCCCACTGCATTACTTGCCCCCCATGCTGTGCAGAGCCCCCCCCGCTGCATTACTCGCCCCCCATACTGTGCAGAGCCCCCCCACTGCATTACTCGCCCCCCCATACTGTGCAGAGCCCCCCCGCTGCATTACTCGCACAGTATGGGGGGCGAGTAATGCAGCCGGGGGACTCTGCACAGTATGGGGGGGCGAGTAATGCAGCAGGGGGGGGCTCTGCACAGTGTGGGGGGCGAGTAAAGCAGCGGGGGGCTGCCTTTATACTACCACTGGGGGCTGTATGCACGGCTCCCCCTGCCGCTGTGATGGGCGGGGGGAGCCTTGCATATCTAATGAGCGGCACCACGTAACGGGCCTCTCAGTCAGCAGCCTCCCCCCACCTCCTCCAGCCTCCCCAGCACCCGGGACATAGCCCCCACACACCAAATACCGTATTGACCCGTGTATAAGCCGAGGGGGGGACTTTTCAGCCCAATTTTTGGGCTGAAAAACTCGGCTTATACACGAGTATATACAGTATATTTTCCCATCTAGAGATGAAATAAGGTCAAAAGTATTACCCATAAGGTCCACTGTCTAAAGAAGAGGGTACAGGGGCCGGACTCAGGACACACAAGACATCCAGGACATCCAATCCTACGTACGTTTCACTCTTTAGTAGAATCTCCTCATCAGGGAGAAGCCTGGGATGTGCTCTTTTTAGGTAGTTCTGCGATTATGAAATGTACCGGTCTGTACGAGTTTAAAGTGCACACTAAGTGTTGTGTCCTTGTAACCTGTATTGTTAAATGTAGTTGTATGTAAAAATCTTTTAATCACTGATTTATATAATTAATAAACTTTGGATATTTTTTGCACATAAAACTCCAGTTGTTCTCTGGTTTTCAAAGAGGTAAGCATGTAACCGTTGCAGTCAATCAGTGGCCTCAATGGTCATGTGGCGTAATACTGTCATCATGACTCCCATTGTTGATTGGCTGCAGTGATCAGCAGCTGACAGCTTAGGAACAAAGATTGGGCATTGACTGGCCACATTGAAAATGCTGGATCTGTAGGAATAGATAGTTACTGCAGTAACTTACTTATTTACCACTTTTCTGATGCATATTACAGTTATTGGGTATTGAATCTGCCTTTCTCATTCTCTAAGTTAGTCAGTTTGCTTTCTGGTTGTGTTTAGCCTTGTAAAAATTATTATGTAACACAATCAGGTTAATATGACTACTGTATTTTTTTTACTAAAAGATTGAATGAAAAACATCCATTTCTACTGGCAAAATTAATTACTCTCATGAGCAGAATATAGGATTGCTGACAATTTCACTCATGATTGCAATGACTTGCTTAAAGAGTGGCAATGGAGTGGGCAGGGTGGTGCGGCAAAGTAAAAGAGTTCTGCGCAGTCCTGAGTCAACAGGTGGTCAGGTCAGGTATAGGAGAAGAAAATCTGTGGGAACAATCATGAAGGCGACACAAAGTTTGATAGGCCTACAAATGAAGAATAAAAATAGTACAGTAGACTTGATAGACATTAGAATATAGCAGTTGTACTTTAGATTTTGTGGCTGCTTTCACATTCGTTTGAGCTGCTTAAGCTATTTATTAAAATGCATGATAGAAATACGATTTGTTATTTAAATTCTGGTATACACATGGCACAGGGAAGGGTTTAGTCCTTTCTTGAAAAATGCTGACGCTAAAATAAAATCATGTTTTTAACTTGGAATTTTAATTTGAGTCTTATTCATCGTTCACAGCTGTTCGGGACAGTGTTGGATTGGTTTCTGAGTCTCTCCAAGCCTCACATGTTCAGTATGTTAGAATCGGTGAACCCAATTGTTTTTTGGAGTTTGTTTATTTACCAGCATTTGTTACAATCATTATCTAGTCAATTTAGGAGAATGAAAAGAAATATATTTTTTCATGGAAGAATTTGAAATCTGTTTTGTCATGAGAACATTTTAAGAACAGAAATCCCTCAGTTTCTTTGTATTTGATGTGGAATAATAAACAGTTAACTTTGTCCTACTAAAATACATCATCCAAGTCCATATGCCAAATACCGTACTATATGCAACCATTTTTATACTTTTACCCTTTAGTCCATTGGAGGCATCCTGTTTATGCAGATGTTACTTGTCTTTTGGGGTATTCCCATCTTTGAATCTTATGAATATGCTATAAAAGTCGCTTTGGTGGTGGCATAACCTCCAGGATACCCACTGATCAGGAAACGTTAAGTGACAATCATCCATTTGGCATTTCTTCTGTGTGGTGACATTGCCAGCAACATGTTTACAGGGAACGTCTGCAAGTGACTGAGTAAGGGGGTTCCCTGGACCTCTAGTGAATTTGACCTAAATTATTCATATGTCATATGACAGCATTATTTTTGTTGTATAGGGGCCTGGTATTCCCAATGATAATAAATATTTACAAAAGGGGAAGAAAGAAAGAGCTTCCGTATAAAGATAAACAAACATACCATATGGGCTCGGACACACTTTGCTACCTGCATGCGAGTCTGTTGGATGAGACTCGGAACAGGCTGGAGCAGTGACCCTGAATGGCCTCTCTCTCTCTGGACGGGAATGACAGCTGCTTGTGTTTTAGTGCAGCTCCACACTCCCCGTCAGAGAGGGAGAGGCCGTTCAGGATCACTGCTCCAGCCTGTTCCGAGTCTCATCAACAGACTCCATGTAAGTAGCAGAGTGTGTCCGAGCCCTATCAAGGAGTCTCCTGACGAAGCCACAGTGTGGCGATTCCTCGTGGGGCCTGTCCTCTTCTCTACATGCCGGGGGGGGTTCACCTCTCTCCTGGCAAGGGCCTCTATTGGGTACTGTATAATGGCTAATTGGTCACTCCAACATTGGTCACACTGGGATCTGTTTGCATATCTGGTTTACTTGATATGGTATCTTTGTTTGCAAGTAGAATGTCTGGTGCTATTATATCTATATATCTATACACAGTGTTTTGAATGTTCATACTTCAGGGATAATAGACTCCTGATTATACCAACTAACTGTTGGATTGTATTTGTACCAATATCTACACCATACCATTACATGTTTACTATAGGCATATTTTGGGGGTAATCGAAACCTGATAATATCAGTTAACCGCTGTGTGTATATTGTACTACACTGACCATTACATGCTACTATGGTCATGAACCTTTAGGTGTTGAAATGCTTTAGTAACACCGACCTGATTGTCACTAAAAGCTACTAGTTCACCCTTAGCTGAGCCCCTTACCTGACACCCCATCACCTTTAATACGCACTATAAACCCATTAAATATTTGTTGACAGTGGGTTATACTTAATTGTCAGGTACGGCACCCATTAACCCTGATTATACTGTTTCCCATTGTACAATTCTGTATATGCCCTTCTGTATTTTTACCAACTTACACAGGTGTATGAGTAAATCTTGGACCCAATTGTTTTTAAGTGTTTTTAAAATTGGGTCCATGTTTTCTGTCAATGTATCAATAAAATGATTGTTCTTTGCACTATATAATTGGTCGTGCACTCCTACAGAAGCTCTTTCCTTCTTCAATCTTCTCCTGACCAATTCACTTCTGTGTAGTTGCACCCATACTATTCATCATCCGGGCAGGTGCACTCCATTCCTATCTCTCCCACACAAAGATTTGTGACTTAAGCCTTTCTATTATCCAAATCAGGGCTGTGGAGATGGTAAGCCAAACATCCAACTCCTCAATTTCTCTGTATCCGATTATGATCCACAACTCTGAGTCCACACTATGGCTGTGAAGTCAGTAAGCCAAATATGCAACTCTGACTCCGACTTCTCAGTTTCCCTAAATCCAACCCCGACTCCACAACTCTGACACCACAGCCCTGGCCCAAAGTTGCTATAGTGTTGATGTGTGTTCACCTGAGATCTCCAGACTTCCACTAGAATACTGCTACAATCACACTTGGGTGCCATTGTCTATAACTACCAAACTGCTATACCAGGTGACCCTTTGACTTATATCAGGACAGAGTCCAGTGCCCCAAAGCTGGGGTAAGCGTTTTAGTTTTCAGCAAGACAACTGATCAGGAGCATCACCAACCAGAATATCTGTAAATAATTACAATACTTAACTAGTGCCTGAACCCAAGGAAAGCTCAGACGGCAATGGACATTATGGCATATCCATGTTATGGATGGCAAATTCTAGTCTTGCATAGGAGCATTGCAATACTTGTAGTTTTTTTTGGTGAGTTGAAAGACATTGTTCAATACCATTTACAATAATCAGTAAAAATAATTTAAAAAAAGCACAACTACCATTAGCCAGTACAGGATAATTCAATATTTTTTTTTACTTTTTGTATTGCAGTGTACCATAAACATTGCAGCTCTGTGAAAGAAATATAGAAATATTAGAGAAATGTTGGACTAAACCAGAAGATATTGGATTTATTTACTGATAAGCAAATGTGACATATGTCAACTTGAAATCAAAAAAGTCTTTAAAGATGACTATGGCTGGATTTTAATTTACTTGATTATTCCCCAAAACATGAGACCCATAACCTTTTTATTCCATAAGTTAATATTATATATGCTCATCCAGGACAAGTGTGCACGTACAAGTGGAAAGCTGGAAATATAGCCTTGTGATGCCTTGTACATCCTGTTCTAGTCATACTGGCATGTGACCGCTGCGCCACTCACTTGCCACAGTAATAATATATTAATTACAGTGAACACCTACCTGCAGCCTGCCAAAAGAAGAAACATGGAGACTGGCTGACGATACACTATGTGCTGCGGAAAAGTTACAGAAATTCATTTTTTTATATACCATGCTGGGCTCAGTTTGTCAAAAATGAATTACATTTTTCTACTTACCGGCTCTTTCAAACCCAATTTATTGTTGACACAGGCATTCTTTAAAAATAAAAGCAATACAGTGCCTTGAAAAAGTATTTTTACTCTATGAACTTTTCCACATTTTTTCACATTACTCCCACAAGTGTTCATATATTTTATTGGGATTTTATTTAATCTACCAATATTAAGAAACATGTATTTGTGATGTGTAAAGAAAATCATACATGGCTTTCTAAATATGTCACAAATATAAATCTGAAAATTGTAAAGTGTGTATACCTTCTGCCCCCTGTTGAATCAAAAACTTTGTAGGAACACCTTTTGCTGTAGTTACTGCTGCAAGTCTTCTGTTTCTACAACGTTTTACACATCTAGAAGCTGAAATATTTGCCAATTTGTTTTTCGGAATAGCCCTACCTAAGTGAGATTGGATGGAGATCATCTGTGAACAGCAATGTTCATGTCTTGCCATAGATTCTCATTTTGGATTAGGTCTGGACTGGAACTGAACCATTCACACAAATGAATACATTTTGATCTAAACCATTCCCTTGTATGTTTGGCAGCATGCTTATGCTTGTCCTGCTGGAAGGTGAATCTACTCCCAAGTCTCAAGTCTCTTGCAGCCTCTGCCGTTTTTCTTCGGGATTGCCCTGTGTTTAGCTCCATCAATCTTCCTATCAACTCTGACCTTTACTTTATTCTCATCTGACCAAAGCATCTTTTTCCACATGCTAGATGTGTCCGCTAAATGGCTTTTTGCAAACTACAAATGACACTTCTTATGACTTGCTTTCAAAAATAGTTGTATTTGGAAGAAGTGTCTCAAGATCCGCACTGCTGAATGAAAGAAACCAGGGTTTTATCCCTGAGGAAGGAGCATGGTAACGCTCTGAAACGCGTAGGAATAAAGAACACCCGTTGAATCCAGTGTTCCAGTTTCTGGTTTCATTCATTCAGCAGCGCAGATCCTGAGACACTTCGTCCCAATACAAGTATTGTTCGCCACGTCGATCGTGGATGTGTGGGTCCTGCAGCAGCTGTATCCAGGTGCGCATACTTGTTGTGTGTAACAAAATTTTACATGTGAGCAGCTTTCTATAAGGTTCTTGCCGATATCTGTAAGGAGATAAGACCCCATTTACGCATTGTCTCACCCCCTATAGTTGCTTTCAAAAATAGCTTTCTTCTTCCACTCTTCCATTAAGGGCAGTTTTTTCCCATAGACAGTTTCTTCCTCCTGAACTGTGGATCTCTGCAACTCCTCCAGAGTGACCATGGGCCTCTTGACTGATTCTCTGATTTGGCCTCTCCTTGCTTGAGATGTCAGTTTAGGTGGATGGCCATGTTTTAGTAGGTTTGTAGTTGTGCCATAATCCTTCCAATTTTAGATGATGGATTGAACAGTGCTCCAAAAGATGTTGAGAGATTGGTATATTTTTTATAACCTAACCCTGCTGTACTCCTCTCTTAACTTTATCCCTGACCTGTCTGGTATTTACTTTTGTTTTCATGATGCAGTTTGGTTTCTTATATTCTCAAACAAATCTCTGAAGCCTTCTGGAGGCAATTGGTCACACATACTTGCTACTTAGTGTTAGAATATCACATAAAACCCCACTAAAATACATTGTAAAGCGCTGCGAATATGTTGGCGCTATAATAAAGCTTTATTATTTATTATTTATTATTTAAGTTTGCTATTGTAACGAAAAATATGATGCAAAGTTCACAGGATATGATTACTTTTTCAAGGCCCTGTGTTTAAAATTGTCTAATAGTAAAAAAAAAAAATATGGTTGTGTCCCACTGTTCCCTTTTACATGGCTGCATTGTGGCTTATTATCCATGGCTGCATCACAGCTTGGTTTTCATAGTCATTCACTGCTGAGCATCATAACTATGGACAACAGTTCATGATGGAGCTTACAAGAAGCTTCTGGGTACTGAGGAGGTTGGTGCAGGAGAAAAGGCAGAATTGGTAAGGTAGGCATATTAAAAAGTAATTATTAAACTATATTAGGCTGTTTAAATACTTTTTTATATATATATAGTGAAAATCTTTTAATTGCCCAAACCACATCCTGTGTTATAAATAGTATGACAGTAGGATATGTTTTTGAATTAACACATCATTGAAAATCTTTGCCGGGAAGACATATATTCTCTTAGAGAATGTTTGTTTAAATCTACCAAAGCTTATCATTCATCATTTTAATTTAAACAGAGTGGTTGGATGTTTTGAGCACATCCTACGACATAAAACCTAATTTGCCATTTGGGATATTCAGCTTGCTAAAGCATTCCTCAGCAATCAACATTCAGATGCCAAACTTGTGATGGCTATTGTAAACTTTGCTAATACCTCAAGTATAAACATGGGTTATGTGTAAATGGTACATATTAGTAAGTGCTTTCACTTAATTATTTTCAAATAAACATTGTACTCAGAAATGTATTCTAATCACACCACAGAATGACGGACTTACTAAATGGTTTAGCACTTTGTTTCAGGGCGATTTGGCAGTGGTTCAGGATATTGTCCCTAGTGATTCAGGATAGCCTGAATCCTTCCAACTTGAGCAAGACAGATTAATATAAAAAAAAAATGGAAGATAAAGAAATTAACATAACGTTTATGGTAGTTGTCAATGTAAACGGCCATTGCTTTTTCACCATAAAAGTAAAAAGTTTTGTGTAACCTCTAGATTATGGCAACAAAGGTGTTTCAATGGACCTGCTGTTTCTCTTGTTATACCATTTTCATTATAAGGGTATCTTTAAAGAACAAATAATACTTTAAGTGTTGAACGATCATAACTCACAACTAGTGAGCGAAGTCAGAGAAGTGTTTATACAGGATTAAAATCATGAAATGATTGACTGGCGTTTGTTACATCGTAACATTGAACATTGTGTCCTGAGTTTACACAGACAAATAACTCGAAGTGTAGGTCTTTTCAATGTTCAAGTCCCATAAGTGATACTATTTATATGTATAAATGACTTCATAAAATATTGTACAAACATTTGCGTTGATACTGTGTGTCATAATGTAATGTTATAATAAGACCAATCAATAAAGAAACATGGCTCATCATAATTTGAAAATGAACAATGAGATAACACTCCATCTGACTCCTGTTCAGCTGTGACCCCCTCGTGTGAACAGGTAATTGAATTGGTACACTTTTAGCGGCTGTGTAGGTATAGCTATTTATCTTCAAAAGCAGCACAATAAGCATAATTGCAGTAGGCTCCAGTTATGAATATTTGTTTTTTTGTGACAGGCGTAGTTCGTACAGTTATGGGAAACACATTTTCAACATTGTGTTCCCAAGGTGG
Source organism: Allobates femoralis (assembly GCA_033576535.1). Taxonomy (NCBI): domain Eukaryota; kingdom Metazoa; phylum Chordata; class Amphibia; order Anura; family Aromobatidae; genus Allobates; species Allobates femoralis. The sequence goes on from JARQOC010000003.1 coordinate 486,847,455, forward strand.
ACAACACTCATTTTCTTGCATGGCTGCGCAATCCATGCATTAGCCTCAAATTAATACCAGCCAGACGGATGGGGCTGTACAGGCCATGTTTCCTTTCTATGGAAAAGCTAATATGATAGAAAATATGGCATTATTTTCCATGTGGGTCCTTCAGGGGACAAATATCATAAAGATAGAGGATATAATAATTTTTGGGACCTGAGCAGCATCTCATTGAATATCCCCAATCTGAGGTAAATATGGGGAGGTATGTTCGAATGTCTTACAGCTAATAAATACATATTCAAAGTTATCGTTGTTGAGTCTGGAAGATACAATTGACTGTAAAATTGTCCAATCTTCCTAATTGAAGCGTTTCTCAACAAAAAGAATTGTGTCATCCCTGTGACCACAGGTTGAGTACTTTTATTTATCCTTTATCCTTTTTATTTTGTGTAACTGAATATACTGTATTGTTTTTCCCTAGGGAGGTGAAAAGTTACCAGTAACAGGTGTCCAATCGGCCTGTATGATCGATTGGTGGTAGCAGATAGTTTTTCTTGAGTTTCTGCAGAGCTTGTTAGTGACTGAAGTATACACTGTATATATGTATTCCAAGTGTTGGAATCAGGTGTGTATATACTATATGTTCACTGTGAACGCACCCATCAATCACCAGTCTATTGCGTATTGCCCTGATGATTGGAGGTAGTTGAGTGCTGTTTGTGACAAATTGGTGGCACTTGGTGGGATATCTGTATGATCTCCCTGGCTGTCCCCTAAGAATTTGGTGGCAGTGGTGAGATGTCTGTGTTATGTTCTTTGCTACCTCTCTTAAACTCTACATAAAAAAAAGGTAATGGAATTAGTGATAAATTGTTTAATAATCAATTTCACGGTCCTAGATGAACAGTAACATTTGCAATAATAAAGATGAGCAATGGGACAGAAATATGTATTGGCTACAATACTCCAACTGCTCAGAACACGATCAACCAGTCACTGAAAACCATACCTATTTCCACTCCTCTTTTGTGCCAGTCCAATCATTGGACAAGTGAACAATCTCCATTTACTTTACATAATTTTTCCATAAGATTTCATGTATAATGACTATTTTTGGACAAACTGTTCAGTCGCTTAACCTATTCACATTACACAGTTATAGTGAATGACGGCTCATTAACATAAGAATTTGCCAGTTTTAATGTACCATAAGACATGCAGTATTTATATTTTAACATTAGATTCTTATGTAACTCTAACACAAAAAACATCATGGTAAATTCCATCAGAGGGCATAAATATTCTGACACCTTAAACATGTACCAATTTGAAATACGGATATTTATTAAGTTTGTATTTATTATTTCCTAATTTTATTCTGATTACCGTATATACTCGTGTATAAGCCGACCCGTGTATAAGCCGACCCCCCTACTTTTGCCCCCAAAAACTGGGAAAACGTATTGACTCGCGTATAAGCCGAGGGTGGACTCCAGCACAGGTATACAACTCCCAGCAGTGAGGTATACAGCCCCCAGCAGTGTGATATACAGGCCCTCCCAGTGGTATACAGGCCCCAGTAGTATCGTATACAGCAGGCCCCCAGGGGTATACAGCAGGCCCCCAGGGGTATACAGCAGGCCCCCAGGGGTATTCAGCAGGCCCCCAGGGGTATATACAGCAGGCCCCCAGGGGTATATACAGAAGGCCCCCAGGGGTATTTACAGCAGGCCCCCGGGGGTTTATACAGCAGGCCCCCGGGGGTTTATACAGCAGGCCCCCAGGGGTACAAATAGCAGGCCCCCGGGGGTACATACAGCAGCCCCCAGGGGGTACCCAGCAGCCCCCAGGGGGTATACAGCAGCCCCCAGGGGGTACCCAGCAGCCCCCAAATGCTGGCACTCTCCCACCTTGTAAGGCCCCCCCCCTTGCTGTATATATTACCATCCCGGTCTTCTGATCAGCGCCGCTCCTCGGTGCTCCGTCCTCGCTGCTCCCGTCCTACTACATCCGGGATCTCCGGCTGTCGCGCGATGACGTCATATGCCTGCGACGGCCGGAGATCCCGGATGTAGCAGGACGGGAGCAGCGAGGACGGAGCACCGAGGACCGGCGCTGATCAGAAGACTGGGATGGTAATATAAGCAGCGGGGGGGGGGGCCCTTACAAGGGGGGAGAGTGCCAGCATTTGGGGGTAATTTATTTAGTTATGCACTGCTTCCCCCTGCCGCTGATTGACAGGGGGAAGCAGTGCATATATAATGAGCGGCCCCACGTGACGAGGCCGCTCATACAGCAGCCTCCCCCCGCCTCCTCCAGCCTCCACAGCCCCCACCAACTCATACAGCAGCCCCCACCTGTATTGACTCGTGTATAAGCCGAGGGGGAGACTTTTCAGCCCAAATTTTGGGCTGAAAAACTCGGCTTATACACGAGTATATACGGTATGTGTTTTTATGCCCTGATTTAAAACAACACTTTTATTTTTAACTATTTAATATGGATTAAAAACATGCGTGAAATTACATGCAAGCAAGATGAACAAGAAAAATCTTTATTGCAGCCTAAAATGTACATGACAAAAATGTCAGCGAATTCCCGCATATTCATGCATTTACACAGCTCTTTTGAGTGCTAGTGTAAATGCAGTGAAACACAATGCTGGAAGCGCATTCAAGCAAATGCTATGCTTTTGCTGCAATGCGTACAGACACCATGCATTTTCTGGCGTCTTTTTACGGACGTTCTTTCACTGCAAAGCGTGTCCGCAAAAAAATTAGACATGTGAATTCTTTGCAACTTTTTCGTCGCGCTTTTCCTATAGGCCACATTATAAAATGGGCTTGGGAAAAGTGCGCCAGAAAAAGTGCAGCGTGTGAATACAGTTGCGCTTTTTTGCGCAAAATGCACGCAAAAAAGCGCCATTGCAGAAATATGCAGCAAATACGCCATATGTGAACCCGGCCTTAAACATTCATTCTACATCCTTATTGGAAAATATTTCTTGCACTTTAGTGAGATAGACTAAACTTTTCACAACTGTGTTCTTAAAGGGAACCTGTCAGGTGGTTTATGTCCCCCCAGCTATCACTATCTGTACCTGCAGCTTCATAATACTATTATAATCATCCCTGTCTGAGCTCATAGTGTAATGTGAAAGGTGGAAAAAAAAGCATTTATACACTTACATTTCAGTCCCCACCTTGGAGGAGGGAGACTGTCTGGCAGGATAATAGGGATAATAGTTAACTCACTTTTAACTTGGATGGCTAAAGGACCTGTGTGATGTAACGATCATGTGACCATAATGGGCGGAGCTAAGCCAGCAAATGTATTATGTTCTATGAGAACTTAGCTCCGCCTATTGTAGTCACATGGTTGTGACATCACATCAGGTCTCCCAACATGTTCTAGCACAATATTAATAACAAAATCTTTATCAGCATATTAACAATATTATACCCTGGTGAATAAATCACCCCTCAGGGTTCTATTTACATAATCTCCAAAATACACATTATAAAACAAGAGAAAAATTGGAGTATATTGCAATAACAAGTGAAATTTTATTTTGATTTTTTAAAATGCGTGATGCAATAAAGTAGATACAAAGAGGTATGAGGTGCACATCACCTCTATGGTTACAATGGCTCACAAATCCAAGATGCAATTTATTACAAGAAATGCTGGGCACATATACATGGTATATAACTAGTACAAAAATGCTGACACTGGTTAGTAAAGTGCAAGTGCATCGTAATTGAATCATATACAGTACTTAGAAAGAACCAGGTTCTGTAGCTAGCCTACAAAGCATTAGACTATACATACACAAATGAGGTCCAGCAAAGCAAAGTACAAGTAAATGCAAGGAGAAGGAGAATAACAATCTACAGGTTGTTCAAAGCATACCTATATAGGAACCATAAAGGGAGAGCAGAGCTCAGAGATAGCGTGGTCCTGTTTGAAATGGCCCCAACAGGACCACGCTATCTCTGAGCTCTGCTCTCCCTTTATGGTTCCTATATAGGTATGCTTTGAACAACCTGTAGATTGTTATTCTCCTTCTCCTTGCATTTACTTGTACTTTGCTTTGCTGGACCTCATTTGTGTATGTATAGTCTAATGCTTTGTAGGCTAGCTACAGAACCTGGTTCTTTCTAAGTACTGTATATGATTCAATTACGATGCACTTGCACTTTACTAACCAGTGTCAGCATTTTTGTACTAGTTATATACCATGTATATGTGCCCAGCATTTCTTGTAATAAATTGCATCTTGGATTTGTGAGCCATTGTAACCATAGAGGTGATGTGCACCTCATACCTCTTTGTATCCACTTTATTGCATCACGCATTTTAAAAAATAAAAATAAAATTTCACTTGTTATTGCAATATACTCCAATTTTTCTCTTGTTTTATAATGTTCTAGCACAAGGCTGAAATGTTAACTATTAATCTACCAAACAGTCCCTATCCTCCAAGCTGGGGACTGACTGTCTCATTACATAAGGAAATGTAAGTGTATAAATGCTTTTCTTTCACCTTTCACATTACACTATGAGCTCAGACAGGGATGATTAGACTGGTATTATAAAGCTGCAGCTACAGACAGGGATAGCTGGGGAGGCATAAACTAGCTGACAGGTTCCCTTTAGGTTCAGGTTGCAAAGATGTTCTAGTTGGCCAACATTTTTCACTCCAGTGATGAGTCCTATCCCGGCTGTCCCATTCACACAATAAGGATGGGTACTTCATGTATCCTTTTTACTGCCCAAGGAGTAAAGAGAACTTTCAGATCACTACATATTGAACATCCTTGATCCTAGTACTTAAAGGGGTTGCCTGGGCTTTTTGGATAATTTCTATGTGTATCCAGGCTGCAAAATGTTGACAGTTTGTAATATACATCCTGTCAACATTTTGCATAGATACCCAGATATCACCTATTTGCAGCAGCCAGAGATTTTCTAGGGGACGTGTTTGTGTTGCAGCCTGCAGAACTGGATTTTACATCCAGACTCCAACAAACACACCCCCTCCCACAGTCTACAGTATGCTTGGCCACCCCAGACTGCTACAGGACTGCCCCAGCCCCTAATGTCATCACCCTCCCACATTGTACACAGAGGTTTCCCTACTCCACTGACACATACGCATTTGTGAAGGAGATTCGGTACTCTGTCAGTGCAGGTGGGGACAGAGACAGCAGCTGTGGTATAGAGAGGATCAGCTCTGTACCATGCTCTATGGTACAGGAGGTATAGAGAGAAGCATTTCCAGTGCACAAACACCTGGGCTGTGGACCTCGGCTCCACTGACAATGGCTAGAGGGTGAGTGCACACACTTGCAGTGGTCCCCTCCTGCACTGACAGTTTACCAAATCTCCTTCATAGCTGCAGATTATTCGGCACAGTGTGTCAGTGGAGCAGGGACCGCTGTGTACAATGGGGGTGGGTGGTCACATTAGGGATGGGGCGGGCCTGTAGCAGTCTTAAGTATGGCCAACCATACAGTAGACTGGGGGAAGGGGCATGTTTGGAGAAGTCTGGGCATAACGTCAAGTTTTGCATTTCGATGAAAGCTCCAACACAAACTCACCCTCTGGACATCCTCTAGCTGCCGAAAATAGGTGATATCTGGGTAACTATGCAAAATGTTGACAGGATGTATATTACAAACTGTCAACATTTTGCAGCATGGATACAATACACATAGAAATTATCCAAAAAGCCCGGACAGCGCCTTTAAGTTTCTTGAGAATAAAGTTTATATTCTCATATCTTTCCTTTTAGTCATAGAAAGCCCTACAGCCACTGAAACTTGCTGACGTTGTGCAGCAGCACAGCTTTCACCTTTTTTTTTTGATGAATCAATAAAAAGTCTCCACTAGATCACGCTGTTATTCAGTGCTAAATTTTACAATTAGCCCAGGAACATCACTGCAATACACTAGAGCACATCTAGAGGAAAGTATGGAAGTAATTCCTATTCTTGGTCTTTGTGCTATGAAAGTCTAGGACATAGTAATCACTGCACACTTTTTGTTTTGTGATGCAAGTAAAGAGTCTTTTTTGATAATAGGGATCTAGTCCTCAGGATATCTGATAAGGTTCTTTTTTTGAATGTTTTTGATAAAAAGACTTCAGAAAACCTATATGTTGAGCACCCTATCATTCCCCATATAACACTCTCTCCCAAAGATCCATAAAAACATATTCCCACCTCCATGCAACTCTTGGGAGCATGGGTTGACCAGCATCTACAGCCTCTGGTCCAGGCATTACCTGGATTCATACAGAATACAAAAACTGTTGTGCTCACCTTTGAGAACTTTAAGTGGGATTCAGGGTTCAGGTGGCTTAGTTGTGATTTAGTGGGGTTATACCCCTCCATACCCCATTGGCACTGAGATCCCTCTCTTTCTCTCTTAAAAAACAGTCCTTATCCAACAGAAGTGCAGGATTTAATTGTAGTGGTCATTGAATATCTGCTCACACATAATTATTTTTCCTTTGATAAGGAGTTTTTTATACAAAAACATGGTGTGAGCATAGGGGCAAAATTCTCCCACATCCTCGCCAATTTGGTTATTGGGGTGTTAGAGGAACAATTCCTCCTTGGGAACAGTAACCCCTTCCATGCTAGCTTTAGGTGGTACGCAAGATACATTGACAGAGTGAATTTTTTGGATATCACTCTATTAGGTGACCCTGGTACCCATCAAGTGTTTGTTACCCCATATAGAAAGTCAATAGCAACCAATTCAATCCTAAACATGAGTTTCTGTCACCTGCAACAGGTATTTTAAAATATCCCAGTGGGTGAACTGACCAGGATGAAACGGAATTGCACCAATCAATTGGACTATGTTTGCATAATCCACAAGGGTAAACCAGCGCCTCCTACATAGAGGTTATTCAAGTGGAATTCTTGAACGTACTGACAGCATTGTTAACAATATTAACATTAACATTGAATGGCTTTTTCAGATGTGGCCACACTAGAAGCATTGCATGCACTCACGCACGCAAATCTAGCTAATTTGATTCTTGCAGTAATGGATAGAATTTTCCGATCAAAACATTCATTAACTGCTGTACCACTAATGTAGTTTACCTTGTGGAATGTGTTGCATGCAGGGTCCAGTATGTAGGCTAAACCTCTGGACAATTAAAGAAACGAATGTACAGACATATTTTGGATGCTAGTAGTCAGTCTGGAGTAGGGATTTCCACCGTTTCGTGTCACTTTGCTAATTATTATTTGGGTGACACTTCCGTGTTGAAATTCTCAAGCATTGAAAAGGTGGTTAACGCGTTCAGGGGTGGGGATCTAAGGCCGGCTTCACAATACGGTTTTATTAGGTCCGGGGCTGTCCGGTGTTAACCACACAACCCCGGACCCGATTTTGGACATAATGTAGCCCTATCGTGCTGGATAGGGCCGGATGGCAGTGATTTGCCATTCGGTTTTGGCCCTGTCTGACAGCATTAGGCTGAATTCGATTTTTGCCCCAGACACAAAATTGCAGCTTGCAGCATTTTTGTGTCCGTGGCAAAAATTTGCCAAAATCGGATCCACCTGTATCCTCCTGGATCCTGTGCGATCCGGCACTCTCCTAACATGGGAGGCGATGGGCTCCGGATCACTCCGGATCTGACAGAAAATCAGATCCAGTTGCCGAAGCTGGGTGCTGAAGCTCAGCGCTGGCCATCTTTTGCCATTATTTTAGAAATCTGATGTTTTGAAAGGTGACAGGAAAATAATTATTTTTGTTTTATTGGATAATTACACCAATCACATGACTTGTTTATTCAACATGAGTCCTCGATTAAAGCATAGTGCATATATATATATAGATATGTGTAATAAGACGATTATTAAAAAGAATTATGTTCATAACCTTTCAATAGTTTTTTGTTCTTTGTAACAACATCATAAGATTTGACATATCATGTAAGAAAGCTTGAAAATGAAACATTGGAAGGGCTGGAATACCTGAGAACCTACCATATGATTATGATATAGTAGATGTAAATGCCTGCAAACTATACACACATATGAATAGACTTATCTTGTGGAATGCTGACTTGTTTTGGACTGGATCCCACAGATAAGATCATTGTTTAGGAAATACATATAGTATTATTGTTGTTTATCTGGACAGTTTATTTATTTTTGCATTTTGTTCTTGACTTGATCCAATCCGGAAGAAATAACCAACCTGCTTCTTGTTCACATTTTACCTAATGTAACCTTGTAAATTGTTATTTTTATGTTCCTCTAATTTAAGACAAATGCAGGGAACTCAAAACTGGAAGTGTAAAATAGGAAAAAAAGCATAAAATACCCAGAATGCTTAAGCAGAAGAAATCTTAGGGGAGACTTGTATATAACACTATTTATAAATCTAGCTCTCAGAAAGCAAAACATTTTTTATTTCGGGACTCAATTGACCTTTCAAGGTCAGAATATTTTACCGAAAGATGCTTTTAATTATACTTTTTCCTTATGTGATTATAATATATCCTTCTTTGTCAACAAAATGAAAGAAAATATATTGAGTTTTCAAGGCTAAGGCTGTAGGCTGAGTTTTTGCTATATGTTTTGTAGGTGATACATCTACCATATTAATTTATATTGTTTATCCACTTTTAGACAACCCTTTGTAAAACACTTTTATATTTTTATAATGTGCATTCAGTAAAGCCAGCATTGAGGGTCTTGTGTAACCAGTAAAATCAGCATTGATGGATCTTAAGCGCCCAGTAAAACCAGAATTGGTGGATCTTGTGCACCCAGTAAAGTAGGTTGTCCCATCTTCCATGTGATGCAAGAGCATTGGGCTTACTTATAATCTACTATACCGATAACGAAAAGGTTAAAGGAAATTTGTCAGGTCAAAAATCCATGTGCAACTGCTATTATTTTCTAATTTCTTTCTCTAAGCTCTCTCTATTCGTGTATTTCCTTTGTTTATATTCCCCTCCTATCCTCTGTAAACATAAAATAAAGAAATTAATTCCATCTGTCAATCACAGTGAGTGATCCACTTAGTTCTCTGCAGTCCACTCCCAATAGGATGAATATGCACATCACATATTCACACAACATTACTGCACAGGACATCAGTGGGGGGAGGGGGGCTGCATCCTCCTCTCTGCTCTCTGTGTTTGCAGCATCACAGGAGGTCAAATACAACAGAGAATCTGTCACAGCAGGGATACCTGCTTAGAGAAACAAATGGAGTCTAGATAAGGCAGATCTGTAATAGCTCTCTCCCTCAGTGTCCTCAACAGAACAGACCTCCTGTAAGGAAACCTGACACTGCACTGTTAGCAAAGGGAGGAGGGAAGAGAGAGCTGCTGAGAGGGAGTGCATAGTTACATGCTGGACTATTCCTGTTTGTCTATAATGAAGACAACTAATACAGGAGCTCCCTGCAGGGTCTCACAATGCTGATAACATGGAAACTACAAACGGTACAATAATGATTTTACATGTTTTTAAAAGGTCTGCCCAGGTCCTATTCAAGAGTAATATTAGTATAATACTGAAAAATGACCTGACAGTGTCCCTTTAAGGTGCTTTTACTTCAGCAGGCCATTTTCAGTCTTTCATTTTCATTTTTCTCTCCTCTTCTTCCAAGAACCCTAACCTTTTCTATTTTTTCATCAATATAGCCATATGAATTGTTATTTGCGGGTTGAAGAGATTTTGAAAGGCATCATTCATTTTACCATATAGTGTACTGGAAAATGGGAAAAAAATTCCAAGTGCAGTGAAATTGAAAATAAAGTGTTTTTATTCTTTTTTATTTACAATGTTCACTATATAGAAGATACTAAATATGAATAGTTTTTTTCAATTTAAGAAGGAAAAAAAATCAGTTATTTGTAAAAAAAAAAAAAAAAAATTAGCTTATGGCACCATTTTCCAAGAACTGCAATATTTTTTTTTGGAGATGTGGGTCTTTGTGAGGGCTTATCGTTTGTGCCCTATGCTGTCATTTTTGCTGATACAATTTGTGGGTACATGCTACATTTTAATCACCTCTTATTGCATTTTATTACAATATTGCCAGGTCCAAAAAAATTAAGTCTCTAATTTTTAATTATTTTTTTGTTTACCGATTGGATTAATTTATTTTATATTTTGATAGATTGGACATTCCTAAATGAAGCAATACCAAAATATGTGTGTGTTTTTTATTTTAAAAGACTTTATTTTTTCACTTTTTAGTGTTTTTACTAGTCTTGTTAGTGATTGTGAAACTGCTTGTGGTATACAGAGCACTGGTCTGTACAGCAGAAATGCCTATCTGTGAAAGCCATGCATAAACCCCAAAGGACCAGGGTGTACAACAATCCGCGCTGCTGAGTATAAGGAAGGACCACAATCTTGGTATATATGAATGGTGCTTTATTTCTTCTTGCGTTTCAAGGCTGTCCCAGACCCTTCCTCTGGAATACCACCATAAACAATGAATTGTATATTGTTTATGGTGGTATTCCTGTGGAAGGGGCTGGGACAGCCCCGAAACACGTAGAAGAAATAAAGCACCATTCGTATATACCAAGATTGTGGTCCTTCCTTATAATCAGCAGCACGGATCGTTGTACACCCTGGTCCTTTGGATTTATGCATATGTTGTTCCTGATGGAATGGTGGATCCTGCAGCAGCTGTTTTGAGCTTTTAAACTGGTTGTGGGGCACACAACTGCATAAGGTGAGCAGTACCTAATTTTTTAACTATCTGGTATCTAAGAGATAAGACCCTACTGCGCCCTTGTCTACACTTTAATAGGTTTTATCAGTGAAAGCAGGCTCACAGACAGCATTCACTGGAACTCCATCATGACAGACATAGTGGTCATTAATGACCCCCCACTCTCAGTGCAAGTCATTGGCGCCCCGTGATCACATCACGGGGTGCCGACTGGGAGCGGGACGTTATGCATTTCCTGACGGTGTGTATTAAATCCCACTGTCAGAGATTGACAGCGAGATTTAACTGGTCAAGAGCCACAGGTGGATCTCCAGTAAACAAAAAGATAATTCTGCCTGATGCGCAAGCATTTTGCTCATTCAACATTTGATTGATAGACTTTTAGATTGTGAAAGAGCATTCCTAGGCTCCTAGGAGACCTTACTCTCAATAATCATGTGTAAATGCCCCTTTACTATGACTCAGAAAGCATCTGAATCCATTATAATCCATCATAATTTAACATGTGAAAGAGCCTAATCCAATACATGTGTGGTACTTCAAGTGATGGCAGTCTGGTCCTTAGTGTCAGCTGGTCTTCATTTCCTTGCCTGACACCCTCATATCATGGGCCCCTTATTAAGTCCAGCAGTTTTATGATGGTGTTCATTGTGCTGCACCATCCTAATATCATGAGACCTAGTAAGTGCCAGAGATACTGCGCATACTGGGTGTAATGGTGAAACCGGATTGGAGACTGGACCAAGAATGAATGGGTTGAATTTCTCATCTCTAGTTGTGAGTCATGATAACTTTTGCTACATCTCTCTATACATCAATTATACATTTTAAACGTGGATGCAAACTATGTATACCACTTCTTAGGATATGTGCCAACTAGAAAATAGTGGTGCAGATTTTCTGCCTCCAGAGATCTACACCTGCAGAAAAAAATACATTAAAAAGGTGGTCTGTTTTTTTTGCTGCAGAATGTGTGGTTTCATGCTAATTTATCATCCAGAGATTTCAACACTCATGTGTCTGGACACGATAGGGAGAGGGAGGGGGACCAGAAGTAGAATGGCAGATTTCCATTGGAAAGTGCTGCGTTTTACTGGGAAACTCAGCAACAATAGTTGACATGCTGAAATAAAACCAGGGCTGCAACTAAAGTGTAACTCTGCAGTGGTACAAGTTTACGCTGGCCTCGTAATTGAAAAAACAACAAATGACCATATACTTTAGAATGCTAAAAGTAAAAATGCTATAGTACAGAATAATAAATTAGGGTACTTGGTGAAATAGATATGATTATATAAATGTGTAAACGGTCCCACCAGCAACAGGGTAACCCTATCGGGACAGTTCCTGCTTAACAATAGTACTAATATCTTGCAATCGTCAGTGAAGTAACAAGGACAGGATCAAGCAGAACAGAACTGGCCCCAACAGAGCACACCATACCATGGGACGCCACACACTATATCATGTTCATTTCAAAGGTAGGCCACACCTATGTTTGCATGACTGCAACAAAACATAAATAAATAAAACCATGGAACTAAAACGAAGCTCTGCAGTGATGCAAGTTCACACTGGCCTCATAATAGAAAACACAACAAATGAGCAAATACCCTAAAATGATAAAAGTAAAAATGTTAAGTGCAAGGGTCACCTTATCGCTGGTGGGACAGCTTACGCATTTATATGATCATATCTATGTCACCAAGTACCCTAATTAATTTTTCTACACTTTAGCATTTTTACTTGTATCATTTAGGGTATTTGCTCATTTGTTATTTTTTTGGCGTTTATTCCAATAATTGACACACTGCAGATTTTGCACACAGAAAACAGTGTTCACAAGGAAAAAAAATTGCAGCATGACAGTCTTAGATTTCATGCTTACACTGTGCCAAGTTGAGCATATCCTTGTTACACCAATACACAAAATATCTGCACTAAATCCGTACAATGGGCACATAACCTAGGCTTGACCTCCACTTTCAGAAGAAAACTGAATGTAGTACAGGGCTTAACAGTAACATTGTTTTTTAAATCACTCTATTAGGGAAATTTACTGTTAACCCACAGCACATCCAAAACCAGGGATGGTGTGTGTACAGTCCGCGCTGCTTGAAATAATCACTCCAAAGTCTTGAATGAAAGACCCCCTTTTCTTTATTATCCACCTACGCATTTTGATGCTATTTCAAGCACCGTCATCAGTCTTTCATTCAAGACTTTGGAGTGATTATTTCAAGCAGCGCGGACTGTACACACACCATCCCTGGTTTTGGATATTCTAACACATATACGTGGAGGTGGAAGTCTTTCGGCAGCTTTCTAAACCACATGCGATTAAAACTAGTTGTGCGCGCACACAACTAGAAAAGGTGAGTGCACCATTTTGCGATCTATATGCAAGATCCGTGTCATATTGATAGGGCACTATTGCGCCTTGTTTTGTCTCCTTTATTTCTCTTATAACAGACAGTCTTAGTTTTAAGCTATGTGCCGACGGTGTGGATTTATTGCAGATTTTGCTGCCTATTTGGTGCGTATACGCAGCAGATCTGTATGAAATCTGCAGCACAGTGTAGGGTAAGCAAAGTGCATGGGAACTCAGAAGACCTGTGTAAACGCAACATTTTTCTCTGTGGCGTAAACGCTGCATTTTTCAGTGCGGGAAAATGGGCAGCATGTCAATTATTGCTGCAGATTTTTCCTCCAAAACGTAGCACAATGTAAAATTTCTCCCTCTATATCTCTCTCAGAGCCTGGAAGATTATCCGCATCAACAAAACATACCATTGGCACGGCCATTTTTCTGCTGCATTTTTTTTTCTCCAGGTGCAGATTTCTGGAAGCACCACTATAATCTAGTCGGCACATAGCCTTATGCTGTGGATGGCAGTAAACTAGGCAGCATCCTCCTTGTCATGCTTAACAAGCACTGTAACATCCTGTAATGTTCGCTTTTCACTAATAAGGGCAGGATACTGCCTGGTTTAGTGCACCCTGCAGCCCAGACTTCGGGTGGTCCTCGATTTGGGTTAACAGCAAAATCCTCTAATGAAGTGATTTAGAAAATGTATTATACTGCAAAGTCCAACACTATGTTTATTTTCTCTGAAAAGTGGAGGTATGTTTTAAATCCAAGTATTATCCAAGTATTGCATATACTGATATTTACGGTAGTTACTTTTGGTCATGTTGGAGCATATATCATAGTAATTCACAACAAACATCATGAGGTAGGTGATTTAGGCAGCCTCCGGCTAGTGGAAGTCAAGCAGAAATTAGGTGTTTCGACTTTTATGTACATAAAATGTAATAATTGTGTAAAGAAAAATTGACACTTTATAATTTATGCTGTGTTAAAGTTCTCACCACATTAAAGGGGTTGTCCACCTTCAGGGACAATTTTGTTTACATGTAATTGGAGCTTTCCTCACATATTACACAGTTATTCACTCATAAAAATTGCTGTTGATTGATAAACCTGTCCATTAGTCTCCCTTATTTAAAAAGCAGTTTTTTTATGTGAAGTTTTCAATTGGACAAAGCGACTGGATAGGTTTGATTTCATGTTCTTACACCAGCAGCAATTTTATTTAAATAAGGATGGAAACACACTGTATGAGCTGCATGCGATTGTCTCGCATGCATCTCACATGAATTACCCGGCCCCAACCTCTCTGGACAGGAGCATGGAGCTCCATAGAAACATAATCAGCTCCACGCTCCAGTTCAGAGAGGCAGGAGCCGGGCTGGGTGCAATCCGTGAGGAAAGCTGCACAAGTAAGAGCAGGAGCACAGCCATTGTGTCATTGGCTGGTTTGACACTACGGATTTTGTAAATCCGATGCTGTCCAATAAAATTCGGACAGCATCGGACTGATTTTGGGCCCCATGCAGCCCTATGGGCATCGGACCGAATCGGATGTGCACTAAATGGCATCCGATTTGGTCCGATCCGATTCTGTCCGATTTTATTTTCGGTGCAAAAATCGGAGCATGCTCCGATTTTTGCACCGAAAATAAAATCGGACAAACTCGGATCGGACCAAATCGGATGCCATTAAGTGCACATCCGATTTGGTCCGATCAAGTTAACATGGGGCCCTATGGAGCAGGGTCCGAGGAAACATCTGATGTTTCCTCGGACCCAATTTTACTGTACTGAGCATGCTAACTGGGATAGCAGGGGTTAAAAAAAAAATATATATATATATATGCTCACCTATCCCCGAGGCCCCAGCCGTCTCCCGCAGGCTCCGGTGTCCTCCCGGTGTCTGCAGAGGTCTTCTTCTGCTGTACAGGACCTGCCGTGATGTCACAGTCACGTGACCGCAGGTTACACCATGGTAACCTGCGGTCACGTGATTGTGACATCACAGCAGGTCCTGTACAGCAGAAGAAGACCTCTGCAGACAGCGCGAGGACATCTGGAGACGGCGGGACACGGCGGGGGCCTCGGGGATAGGTGAGCGTATATTTTTTTTTTTTTCAGCCCGGAGGCGGAGGCTACGATTTAATGCCGGAATCGGATGCCTATTTGGCATCCGATTCCAGGGATCAGAAGGGAGCCGATGCTGTCCGAATTTATCAGACAGCATTGGCTCCCTTCAAAATCATTATGTGAAAGTAGCCATTCCTGTATAACAGCACATGTATTAGAATAAAAATAATGTGACCAACCTCATTAAGTCATCCTGGAGCCAGCAATAGACAGTGTAAGGCTGGAGTCACACAGTGCACTGTCCGGACTGCCGCAGCTCTCCTGACCTGAGCATGCAGGCTTCATGTATTTCTATAAGAAACAGTGCAAAATTGCTAATGAAACCCAAATAGCAAAAAATTATTTTTAAACCCGTTTTAGACAGGAGCCGGCTTACTGTACAGGAGTAATTAATCCATAACATACCAACCTGGGTAGGTAGCATGTCTCTAGGGGGGGTGGGCACCTCCTAGAGACATAATGGGCACAATAATTATTACCAGTAAAGCTTTTATTACAGTGTTAACAGTTTGCTCATCCCTGCAGCAGCAGGGATGAGCAAACTGTACGGTAACCGGATTGCTCCGGATTACACATCTGGAGCAATCCGGTTATCGCAATGCAGTTCCCTCCACACATTTTTCATAAAAAATGTGTGGAAACGCAATTGCGTTCACCACATCTGGATCTGAATGCGGTGAACACAATTGCGCTATCAAATGTGACCCTAGCCTAAGAGCTCATGTTAATCAAGAGGAGCAAGACACAAATGTAGTCAGATCATGGTCCAAGGTAAAAATTTCAGGAAAGTAATGGATCAGGACAAAGGGGCTAGGCAAACAGGTAGTCTGAAGCAAAATCAGAGATCAGGTAACAACAGATCAGAGAGTGAGAATAAGAACAAGACACGCAGACACCACAAAGCTTAAAACTACAACTAGCAATTATTTGACCACTGCCAGCCAGCTAAACAGCCAGGTAATCACTCTAAAATATGACATTTGATGAAAACCCAGCATCCCCAGCCCGTAATAAGGCTGTGAAGCAATCCTCAATTTGCGTGGGAATGGCCCTGGCTGCTTCAGTCCCAAATTGGGTGGCTCTGCTGAATCTTGACTGCCCAACACACCCCTGCTATCTGTTGGGCAGGTGAGCTGTCATTCACAGAGTCCTTTTAAAACACATTAATTTTTGCTGTAAATTTCATCACAACCTGCACTCTGTAAAAAATTTGAATGCAACTCTGATGGATTTTGGAGTGGATTTTGATGCAGATTCTGTATTTGTAAATGTACAATTTCTGTGCTCGAACCCTAAACTGCACTTGGGCAGCCCTTCAAGTGCATACCGTAATCGTTGGTCTGGGAACTGCTAGCACATGAACATCTGGTCATACTTGGCATGGAAGAACAGTGTAACTTTGCATTGAGTAATAGATAAATTATACTGGTTGGAAAAGACTAGTGTGTAAAGAAGACCATGCTTCCAACTTTTGTTTAGTCTTTACATTCCTCTACTCTTTCTTGGACAAAGTCTAATTGTAAAAAAATTTGATTTTGTTCTCTTTTGTTATTTTTTTTTACTTTTCATTTTTCTTTCTGTTTTAGTGGATGACACTGTGGTTGTAATACCCTATGGGAGTCGACACATTCGGCTGGTTCTTAAGGGTCCTGATCACTTGTGTGAGTATACACTTAGATATTTTTTAACATGTCAAATGAAAACAAAAAAATTAGAAAAAACAAATTAGTTCATACAGAGATGTATTAGAGAATTGTTTCTTATTCAATTCATTTGTTTACACTGAAAAAACCTATAATCTAGTATGTTCTATTCTTTCATCTAATTTCTATATACGGTACTTTGTAATACAATAAATTATTATACCTCAGAATCCAGTAGATAAAGAAATATGATGAGGATGATAGTGATAATGAATTAGGCTGATCGCTGCAGTTGCCGCACCCTTACCGCAAGCCCCATAAACTTTGTATGCGTTACTATGTATCCGTTATGCGGTAATCGCGGCAGTTGTGTTTTTTTCACCGCAACTGCCGTGATCAGCTATTACCGCTGATGTGAAAGCAGCCTTAGGGCCCTTTCACATCAGCGTTTTTTTTCGCTGCCGCACCTGCCGCAAGTGCGAAACCGCACTTGCCGCACCAGCCGCAAGTACGCCTATACTTTGCATGGCGTTTACCGCAACCGCGCCGCAAGTGCAGCTGGTATGCGGTAATTGCGGCAGATGCGTTTTTTTCACCGCATCTGCCGCAAATTTCAAAAAACGCTGATGTGAAAGGGCCTTAGAGAGAGATTCATCAATTCTTGAACCCTACATGTTAAGTGTAATTATAGCACATCATATATTTATTCGGTTTCATTTAGTACATTCTGGCTAAATATTGTTTTTTACTCTCCTGTCCGGGGAGTCAGGTGCCATGTCGGGTGAAGCATGCAAGACTCACCCAAGTATCTTTCATGTCTCTTGCCCAGTGTGCGTCCAGCCTATCACGCACAGATAGCATGTCAACTAGTTATTTCTTCAGTTGGAAGTTAAGACAAAAATTACTCAGTAGTATGTTAATACATCAGTATTGGTACACTACTGTTGTAGCTGGCACTGGTCTTATTCAAGGAAGACTAACTGGTAAACCTTAAAGGGATAGCGCCATGAACAATCATACATTTTACTTAATAGTTCTAAAAATAAAAATAAGTTTCACAAGTTAAAAAAATGTTCCTGTCCTGAGATATTGTCATAATTGTGCCCCGTGTGATGGATATGTCCATGCAGGAACAGGTCAGATATACCGCAACTCCTGGGCAGGGGAGGAAGTAAAAGAGTATATATACAACCCAGTATGAGATCATAAATAATTTTTTTCTGTATAATGAAAACCATTTCATTGCCTGTTAAAAAAAACTTTGTTTTATATCATAGAAAGAATAAGCTGCAATTCCTGGCTGTAATGTCTGTGTACTGTTTTTTTTGCTTCCACCCCTGCCGAGGGGCTGTGGTATATCCGACTTATTCCTGCATCTTTGGACACATCCATTATACAGGGGCACAATTATAAAATTATCCCAGGACAGGAACATTTTTTAACACATCCAATTGTTGAAGTTATTTTTATTCTAAGATCTATTAATTAAAATGTACAATTAATTGTGGAACAACCCCTTTAAGGTAACAGTACATGCTTATTAAACTGTGAAACATGCTTAAACATGCTGAATATGTGCAGGTTGCACTTTCTTGAAAAGAGCTTTCTAAAAACAATTGGTGCTAGTGTTACCTCCTCTGCCAGTTTAAGTAGGAAGGAAACGGCTTGTAGAAACAGGAAACTGAAGGCCTCTGGGGGTTCTATTGCATATGGATTTTAGCCCTGTACATCATTAGAGTACTGGTAGGTGACAACGTTTTTCTGAAAATTATTCTGTGTTTATATTTTAAAGTACAAAGAAAAAAAGGCAAAAGAAAAGCATTCAATAGACCTACGCTTACTTCATAACGCAATCATAGAGTGAAATAGATGAGAATGGGGAGGGGTGGTACTTAACTCTTAGGAAACTGCCTGATTCCTTCTGGCACTGAATGAAACTTAAGTATAGTATATCTGCTAATGGCAGCTGTTAGATTTATGCATTCATTCACTCTTGGCTTTCTGGAATTGAACATTTTGTAGGGATTAGCACCTTGTAATCACTTTATTCTGTCAGATAGCTGTAAGGAAAGCGCTCAGTGCTCCATCAAGCTACATATAAAAAACATCATTCAACAGGTAGCTAAATCAGGTCATGTGATAAGGGGCAATTTTATACAGTACAGAAAAATTGCAATGTGATTTAGTGGTATTTTTTCATGTACTTTGCAAAAACTGTAACCAGGAGTGGAAAAACGCTGCAACATATATATATATAAAGTGTTAATAGTTTAATTTTTTTTCAATAAACAAAATGCAAAGTGAATGATCACAAGTGAGGTCTAAATCAATATTTTGTGTGACCACCATTAACAACATAAATTTTTGGAGGAACACGTAGAAATATTTTTGAAACAACTTGAAAGGTTGTTGTTCCAAACATCTTGGAGAACTAACTAGAAATGTAGATGTAAGCTTACACAAACTCTTCTCTGTCTCTTTTTGTAATCTCCAACAGACTACGGGCCTGGGGACCATATCATCACTTCCAGCATTCCTTTTTCTACTCTACATTCTACTCTAGTTCTTAATGACACTAATTGTATGTTTGAAGTTGTTATCCTGCTGCAGAATAAATTTAGAGCCAATGGACATATCCCTCATAACAACTGCATGATTGATAAGTATCTGCTTGTATTCTTCAGCACTGGTAACACCAAAAAATGAGCAATGTTAAGGACAGTATATGCAATGGTTGGCCAATAAACTTAGTGCAGCAGATGAAAAACACATTATGCTTACTTTCATTAAAAATTTGAAGATGTCCAGCAGGGCCATAAGCTCACAACTGACAACAACCATTGGGACCCAGCCAAACCCCAGTACTTTATTAGAAGTCTGTTCAGAAGTGGTCTCATGGAAGAATTGCAGCCAAAAATCATACCTTCAACTAGGAAAGAAAGCAAAGTGATTAATCTTGTAGACAAATAAGAAAAAAAGAAAGCTTCAGCACTACTCTCAGCAGTTTTAGCAGAGACTCAATGTCACGGTGTAGTGGAAATGCTGGTGAGGAAATGACAGTGTGACTAGGGAAACCTAGTCTGTCCCTAGACTGTGAACCCTGAATAGCCCTGACTCCGAAGGTATTTCTGATGGTGAGAAGGTTTGGGTCTCCACCATAAGCCCCAACTCCTCTACCAGCCCTGCTCTATTTCCCTCACATCTCTCCACTGAACTGAGTATAGGAACCACAAAGGGAAAGTTCTCAGCAGCACAAACAACCAGGACTGCACAGCACAGCTTGCAGGTATAGAGAGAAACTTTATCAGCAGCAACCGGTGGACGGAGAGGCTACTTAAAGGCTAGGGGAGGAGATTCACACATTAACTTCACATCCACCAGGACACTGCAATAGAACTGACATTAAGTCATGCAGTACTAGAGGGAATTTCACATAGTTTAAGTTACAACAGCATCAAGAATAGACCGCAGGTAATCAGCGCTAGACAGAGCATGACACTCATCTCAAATGCAGCTCACAGCTCTTTTATCCGTACCAATTACCCACCTGGTGCCAACACAACACAGAGCAGGTAAATTAAGGAGAGAGGAAAATCTGCAGCACTCCTGATCCATAAGAGCATCCAAATTTATTTAGTTCAAATTAAAACATACTTGGGGCATTGCATATTTCTCCCCAAGCATGTTTTATTTTGTACTAAATAAATTTGGATGTTCTTATGGATGAGGAGTGCCACAGATTTTTCCTTCCTCGTTGATTAAAATGATTAATATTTTTACGAAAACATAGACAATGGGTTGCCAAAAAACTACAACAGGTGCTCTGAACTGATGAATTAAAATTTTTAAGTATTTGTCAGTAACAAAAAAATTGTTTATTTGCCTAAGGGCTGTAGAGCTGTACAATAATGAGTGTCTGTAGGCAAAAGTAAGTGTTCCTTGCAAGTTTGGGGCTGCGTTTCAGCAAAAGGAGTTTGGAATTTATTCACGATCAATGTTGTCTTCAATGCTGAGAAATGTAGGCAAATACTTATCCATCATGCAATACCATTAAGAAAGAATCTGATTGGCCCCAAATTTTATAAGTAGGACAATTGCAAACATACAGCCCATGTCATGCAGAACACCCTTCAGTGAAAAGAAATAGTCCTGGAAGTGGTAATATAGCCTCCATAGAGTGCTGATTTCTACATTATCATGTCTGTGTGGGATTATAGACATAAAGGTTTGTGCCAGCATGCATCCACAGGAAATGTGTGGTTAGTAGTGATGCGCAAACCCCCCGATGTTTGGGATCGGCGGGTTAGCAAGAGCTTCCTGGTAAAGTCCGAGTTTGGGGACGGAGATGATGCAAACCTGCGTCCGAACCTCCGAGCTGTAAAATAAAACATAACGAATAATAATAAACATTATAATTATACTTACCACTCCAGTGACGCGTCCTCTCATCCTGCTGTCCAGGCCACTTCTACTTCCAGGGAATTTCAGGCTTAGGGCCAGCTGATAATACAAAACTGACCCTAACCCTATTATTATCCAGCGAGCCAGCTGGCACCAGGGCCGCTGGAAGAGTTGAACACAGCGCCAGCAGATGGCGCTTCTATGAACGTGCCATTTTCTGGGATGGCTGTGGACTGCAATTCACAGCGGTGGTGGCCTAGAAAGCTTGGGCCGCTCTACGCTGCGGATTCCAGCCCCCAGTGACCTAATTGTACCTGGCTGGACACAGAGATAGGGTGAATTCTCCATCAATTTTTTAAATTATTTAATGAAATAATTAAAACAAGGGCTTCGCTATATTTTTGTTTTCAGTCGGGTACAAGTAGTCAGCTGGGGGTTGGGGGCAGCCTGTACCTGCCTGCTGTACCTGGCTGGCATACATTTAGGGACTGCATCTTTATTAACCCCACGACCCTCATCTCTGTGCTGAACACTCTCGGCTCTGCTTCATTTGAGACCAAGGCGATAAACAAAGCTTCATGCTTTTTTGGTGCAATTTAGGCCTAAAACTGCATGTACTGTGTCAAAGGTGTTCATCTGCATCTCCTGGCCAAAAAAAGCACAAAAGCCCCGACGTCTTTCCCGCTGTTTTTACCGCAGATTTCATGCTTTTTGGTGCAAACTTCTGACAGCTCAGTGCGCAAGTGGAGTAACGAGTACGATCTGCTGCATTGTAACCGGACGAGCACTGGGGTCACTCGAGGACAGCTCAGGTGGCAAGACCTGAGCTGTCCTCGTGTGACCTAAGTTACTTCACCTTGCAATGCCGCAGCGCTCCGGCCACTCCTTGAGGGACCACGGGGATAGAAGCTTTGCTCATCCCCTTGGTTTCTGATGAAGCAAAGCTAAAAGTGTTCAGCACACAGACGAGGGTTGAGGGGTTAAGGCACCTTTCACATCAGCGGTTTCCTGATGTTTCCGGCAGATGTTGCCATATCTGCCGCCTAACGGCAACACTTGTGGCACCGATACGGCAAGCCCCATTCATTCTCTGTGGGGTTTGCGGTTGGGTGCGGCAAGTTCGGTTTGCCGAATCTGCTGGATCCGGTACTTGCTAGCAGCAGTTTTTTTTCATGGCCACAAATGCCAGATCCAGCAGATCCAGCGAAACCGCCACTTGCCGCACCAAACCGCAAGCCTCATAGAGAATAGCTGTTAGGCGACCGATCCAGCTTATACAGTGACATCTGCTGGAAACATCAGCAAACCGCTGATGTGAAAGGGGCCTAATAAAGATGCAGGCCCTAAATGTATTTGCGTCTTTTTTTTGTTTTTTAATGAACTTTTGAAAAAAATTGACATGGGCTTCGCCATATTTTTGTATGCCAGACACGTACAGCAGGCAGGTACAGGCTGCCCCCAACCCCCTGCTGCCTATTTGTACAAGACTGGAAACAAAAATATAGGGAAGCCCTTTTTTTAATTATGTCATGAATTTCATGAAATAATTTTAAAAAATTCACGTGGGCTTCGCCCTATTTTTGGGTCCAGCTAGGTACAACTAGGCCACTGGAAGCTGGAATGCACAGCGCAGGTTGGCCCAAGCTTTCTGGACCCCCCGCTGCGAATTGCAGTCCGCAGCTGCCCCAGAAAATGGCACATTCATAGAAGCGTCATCTTCTGGTGCTGTGTCCAACTCTTCCAGTGGCCCTGGTGCATGGTGGCTCGCTGGATAATGATGGGGTTATGGCCAGCTGTGTATTATCAGCTGGCCCTAAGCTAAAAGTTCATCGGGCCACGTCAATATTAGACATGATCACAATGAATTTCTAGTACAGATAAATAAAAAACACAACACAGAGAAAATCTTTTTATTTGAAATAAAATAAAAAAAAAACATTTAGTGACTCCATCTTTATTATAGAAAATCTTTAGTCCGACATAGTCCCACATGAATAACAATGTCGGCAGTGCTGCATCGCTCTGCATAGACAAGCATCTATACAGAGAGAGAACAGGCAAATAAAGGAGGCGAGACTGAGGGGGCTAGAGGTGGCACACAGATGGCTGGAGGTGGGGAGGACACCAGCAGCAGCAATGACTCACTCAGTAAGTCCCTCCGGACTCACTATAATTACACTTTATAAAGTCTATTTCTCAGGGTACAGGGGGGCTGGAGCCATGGGGGACCCCTACCCTGAATGCAGCTGACATGCTGCATTCAGTGGTGCAATTAGATTGCCCTGCACCAGGGGGATGACAAGTCCTCTTTAAGGTACTGTTACACGGCATGACGTTGGAACAATGTCGGCAATGATCTCGTGGGCGCGCGCTCGTTTCTGACATCGTTTTGACATCATTGGTGAGATGTCACACGTCTAGATATCGTAGACGACTCACCAACGATGTTGTGAGCAGGTATCATTCACACAACCCAGCAAAGATACCTGCTCATTACTGTAAATGGGCAAAGTCGTAAATAACATCATTATTGCAGTGTCACACACAACGATATAGCAGGTTTTCTGATCGTTCATTGTGTGGTTTGAGAACATGTTCTCAAACCTGTGATCAGCGATCCTACGACTTATCATAGTTGAATCTCGGTGTTACTAACAACAATGTCCTAACGATGTTGCTGGTACGACTCCAAATCCGTGACGTATCAGCAACATCGTTAATGTTGTGCCGTGTAACGGGGCCTTTAAAGAGGACCTGTCACATCCCTGTTGCATGACAAACTAAATGCAGCACTGAATGCAGCGTGTCTGCTGCATTCAGGGAAGAGCTCCCCCATGTCTCTAGCCCCCCTGTAAGCGTTAGAAAAGACATTAGAAAACTTACAGATAAGAAGTCTAATGGGTGGGATATTATTAAGAGGTCTTCACTGCTGGCATAGTCCTCCAGCCTCCTCCTTGTGTATTACGTCCCCTTTTATGTCTCTGCGCAGCCTCCTGTTCTACTGGCTCTGCCCTCCTCCTCCCCTGCTTTCTGTCACTCAATCTGCCGCACCGAGCTTGGTCAAAGTGGCTGCAAAGCATTTGACCTGACGTCAGCACCAGATTCCCACCCTGTTTATGCTTTATTCACTTGGCATTTTGCTAATTTATAAAAGTAAGTAAATGGGGTGTTCAGTACCTAAAGTATCCTTTCTAAATATGTATCTATACGCTTTACACTCTGACCACTTTTGTAGTTAATTTTATTATACAATACCCTACACTTCTTCATAACTAGCTATTTTTTTTCATCTGACTTCCTGTGACATGAAATGGGACTGTGGTCACTTTCCTGCTATGTCCATTGCCCCTCTTGGAACAGGACATCATCAGAGACCAGCGCTGCAGTAACATAATTCAGTTTCCCGCATCGCTGCGCTCTGAAGATGTCTTACATCCATGGTGTTGATAGAAGCTGCAGTAGAGGTGCCCACACACTGCTTTTAACTGCCGCATCTTATAAATGTGAACACAAGATGTCATCGGGGGCGGAGATAGAAGCAGAGACTGACACAAGTGCTGCCCCCATAGCTTGTAGCACTAACTTCAAATCAATCATCATCATGACACTCGGTGTGACCCCAGCGATCAGCACATTATCATTATATTATACATTATATTATCCAGTGGCTAAAATGTAACTTTGGCACAAATATTTTAAATTATTGTTTTTTATAGACAAAAGGCAATATTTATTAGCTAGGACAATGGGAATAATTCTAACAATTCTAACAATCTGACATTTACAGACTTGGAAACTAAGACCCTACAAGGTGTGAAAGGAGAGAACGGCCTTAGCAGCACAGGTTCATTTCTTGTGGACAACACTACAGTGGACTTTCAAAGGTTCCCTGACAAAGAAATTCTTCGTATAGCTGGTCCTCTTTCTGCAGACTTCTCTGTAAAGGTAAGCTAAAAGTAGCAAGTGTGCTGTAAAAGATTCTTGGCATCACTAGATAGTTTAACAATGGCGCCAGGAACCAATCATGATTAATGATGAGTGAGTGGCATAATATTCGCACTTGCTATACTCGTAACATGTAGTTTTTAATACTCGCATATTTGTCCAAATAGCTAGTTCAGTGTAAGTCAGTTAATGATAGGCTCCGCCCACACACTTCCGGCTATAAAACGAGTCTTTCCGGCACAGGGTGGGAGGGTGGTCTTTTTTACCATTTCAATGCCCTAAACACCTTGCTGTGCTCCCAGAGACCCTAACATCCAATCTGCTTTCTCTGAGGTGCCAGCTCACTTTGTGTACTGAAGGGAGGCAGCAATATGTGTCAGATTGATAACTATGGACACATCACTCACGAGCACCAGCGATACTTGCCGAGTAATGAGTATCGCGAATACCGTACTATCTGTGCGAATAGCAAATAGTAACGATTGCACTCGCTCAACATTAGTCATGATGTCAGTGAAATATAGTACAAAGACCACAGGTCATCTTTAGAAGTAAATACCTACTTTAAAAAAATAATAATGTTGAGTAAATACTGCCAAATTCTTACTCCATTTGTGAAAAAAATTACATGTATTTAAATGTACCTAAGACACTTTTTGTATTTCTCTAGCCAAATAAAAGTATCTAGCACAGGGTGATCTTAATAAAGTTTTCAAAATCTGCAAGCTGTGCTAAAATTTTGCCATAAATTATTGATCTGAAGTAGGCTATCTCAATGATCTCATGTATGCCAATCATGTACATTTGGTGCAAAATAGTTTGCACGTCCCATTCCAGCATCTATGAAAGAGGTCTGGAAGAGAGAGGAAGTACCACCTCTTACATGATAGCATTCACAGCTCTTCTTTAGATTGCTTGACCTGGCATAACATCATTCTTTCATCAATTTGCAAATGTGCCATCACACTGGAACAGATAATCAAAATAAAAGCCTCCTATTCAACCAGGTAAGGGCCCTTTCACATCAGCGTTTATTTGAAATCGCGGCAGATGCGGTGAAAAAAACGCATCTGCCGCGATTGCTGCATAACTGCTGCACTTGCGGCGCGGTTGCGGTAATCCCCATAGAAAGTATAGGGGGACTTGCGGCAGGTGCGGCAAGTGCGGTTTTGCACTTGCGGCAGGTGCGGCCGCGAAAAAAACCGCGGCTGACCGCACTCCTTGTCCCTTCCAGCTGCCACAGACCACTGATGGTGATAAAATAGGATGTGCAAATAAATGTGCTCCAACTATACAACCAAGAGATGCAGGGATGAAGATAAAAGTGTCCAATGTGTATAGCAAAAACGCATTATTCTATCATACTATGTTCAACACTTTTGTAAATTTGGCACTTCTGCCTGACATGTCTACTTTTAAGCTGTGTAAGTTTAAGGCAGTCCTTATAGAAGTCCCTCAATATCTCTTATTGTGGAAAATACCCAGGTTCAATGGCTGTTCTCTGTAACAGTACTAAAGTAATCTCATAAGCATATCAACAAAGTTAATCATATAATTACGGTAATTCATTACTGAGATTGGAATATCTGTCTATGCTGCAGCCTTGGTTGTTTGCCTTGTTTTGGGTCATTGTCCATCTGTACTTTGAAACACTGTCCAATAAGCCTTGCTACCTTTGGTTGAACCTGAGCAGAAAGTACACTATGTGCAGAATTATAAGGCAAGTTGTATTTTAGAGGATTATTTTTATTATTGACCAACAACTATGTTCTCAATCAACCCAAAAGACTCATAAATATCAAAGCTTAATGTTTTTGGAAGTTGGAGTGTTTTTTTTTTTAGATTTGGCCATCTTAGGAATATATCTGTTTGTGCAGTGATCTATTACTGTGCAGAATTATTAGGCAACTTAATAAAAACCAAATATATTCCCATCTCACTTGTTTATTTTCACCAGGTAAACTAATATAACTGCACAAAATTTAGAAAAAAGTATTTCTGACATGCAAAAACAAAACACAAAAAAATTTGTGACCAATATAGCCACCTTTCTTTATGATGACACTCAACAGCCTTTCATCCATAGAGTCTGTTCTGAGAGGTGTACTATTTTCCCTCCCTGTAGATCTCAGATTTTAGGAGGGACCACAGGTTCTGCATGGGGTTCAGATCAGGAGAACAAGGGGGGCCATGTCATTATTTTTTCTTCTTTTAGACCTTTACTGGCCAGCCACGCTGTGGAGTAGTTGGATGCATGTGATGGAGCATTGTCCTGCATGAAAATCATGTTTTACTGGAGCGATACCGACTTCTTCCTGTACCACTGCTTGAAGAAGTTGTCTTCCAGAAACTGGCAGTAGGTCTGGGAGTTGAGCTTCACTCCATCCTCAACCCGAAAAGGTCCCACAAGTTCATCTTTGATGATACCAGCTCATACCAGTACCCCACCTTCACCTTGCTGGCATCTGAGTCGGAGTGGAGCTCTCTGCCCTTTACTGATCCAGCCTCTGGCTCATCCATCTGGCCCATCTAGAGTCACTCTCATTTCATCAGACCATAAAACCTTTGAAAAATCAGTCTTAAGATATTTTTTGGCCCAGTCTTGACATTTTATCTTATGTTTCTTGTTCAATGGTGGTCGTTTTTCAGCCTTCCTTACCTTGGCCATGTCCCTGAGGATAGCACACCTTGTGCTTTTTGATACTCCAGTAATGTTGCAGCTCTGAAATATTGCAAAACTGGTGGCAAATAGCATCTTGGCAGCTTCATGCTTCATTTTCCTCAATTCATGGGCAGTTATTTTGTGCCTTTTTTGTCCAACACACTTCTGTTGACTATTTGCCATGAAACGCTTGATTGTTTGGTAATCACGCTTCAAAGGTTTGGCACTTTCAAGACTGCTGCATCCCTCTGCAAGACATCTCACAATTTTGGACTTTTCAGAGCCCGTTAAATCTCTCTTCTGACCCATTCTGCCTAAGGAAAGGCATTTGCCTAATAATTAAGCACACCTTATATAGGGTGTTGATGTCATTACACCACACCCCTCCTCATTACAGAGATGCACAGCACCTGATTTACTTAATTGGTTGTTGGCTCTCAAGGCTATACAGCTTGGAGTAGGACAACATGTATAAAAAGTATCATGTGATCAAATTACTAACTTGCCTAATAATTCTGCACACAGTGTATATCCCTGAACACTTCAGAATTCATCGGGTTGCTTCTGTCTTTAATCACATTATCAATAATCACTAGTCACCCAGCATCATTGGAAGCAATACTGTATATGTTCATGCCATAATGCTGCCTCCATTATGTTATACAGAGGATGTGGTGTGCTTTGGATTATAAATTGTTCCAAGCCTTCTCCATACTTTCTTTTTCCCATCATTAAGGTACAAGTACAGGTGAGTTTTATCTGTCCAAATAATTATTTTACAGAACTAGGCTGGCTTCTTTAGATTTTTTTCTTTTGCAAAGTCTTATTTGGCCTTACTATTTTTGAGGCTGATTAATGGTTTGAGCTTTTTGATGAATCCTCTGTATTTGCTCTCATGAAGTCTTCTGTTTATGGTGGACTTCGTTACTGAAATGCCTACTTCCCGGAGATTGCTCTTCACACGGGAGGAGGTTGTGAAGGGGTTTTTCTACACCACGGAAAAGATTCTGCGATCATCTACCGCTGATGTTGTCTTCCAAAGCACACCAGTGCACACTTCTTTTTTTTATTTGCAGAATGTACCAAACTGTTTATTTGGCCACTACTAGTATTTCTGCTATATCTTTAATGGATTTCTCTTTACTTTGAGCCTAATGATGGTCTATTGCTATTCCATGGAAAGATTCTTTGGCTGCATATTATAATTTCACTGCAACAGCTTCCAAATGCAAATTAAACATCTGGAATCCGTTCTAGACCTTTTACCTGCTTATTTGATGATGAATTAAAGTGGAAATAGCACATGCAGCCTATTAAAGAGCTTTTGAGATATTTGTCCAATTACTTTTGGTCATTTGAAAAAGACAGCAACATATTAAAAAGTTGTAATTTCTAAACCCACTCTCCAATTAGGATGTGAATACCTTCAAATTAAAGCTGAGAATCTGCATATTAAGCCCATATTGATTATATAACCATATTTTCTAAATGTTTTGATAAACAGCTAAAATGCCTCAACTTGTGTCACTGTCACAATATTTCTGGACCTAGTTGTATTATCATTTTATCTATGAATGGCTAATAATGAGAACCCCCCTCTTATATAGGCCAGGTCCATAGAAGATTGTTAAAGGCAAATTAGTTCTAGACCATTCCAGGACTAAAGTCTCGATGGTTCAATGTTCCTCCAAAACAACTTTGATTTTTTTTATCAATTTTTATAAACAAATGGTAGGGTCCAATCATTGTCTTTGGAATAAAACATTTAAGTATTCTGATTATAGGTAAAAATTAAGGACACGTGTTGCAGTTTATTTTCCAGGTTCATTTTATGACATTTGATCTAAATCTATGCACTGAATGCTGAGCTTAGCTGAGCCTGTCCTTTTTATGTTTGACTCTGAAATATACAAGTGCATCTTAATGAATTAAAATATCATCAAAAATCAATGTAAGTGACATGTTTCAGAGAATTTCTGGGAGCCCTAAACCGCATTGACTAATAAATCAATCAGTGTGGTTTTTAACCCTTCATCTTCCCTACTTTAATTTTGTGAGATTTGTGACCTTTGGGTTTTCATTGGCTACAGCCATAATTATCAACATTTACAGAAATAAACCTTTGAAATAGATCACTCTGTTTATAATGACTCTATAATATATGCATTTCATTATTTGTATTGAATTAGTGAAATAAATTAACTTTTTGATAATGTTCTAATTCATTTTGATGCACTAGTATGTAGCCTTGTAGTCCAGGAATAATAATTTTCGGGTCTCTTTAAAGGTTACTTGATGAAGGCTTTTTGGAAACATTTTGAGATAAAGAACAGTCCACACTATCATTTACATAGATGATATTTTGCATGCCATGAACACTGAATATGTCTCAGATAATACTTACTGGTGACATGTAATTACATAGTTTCCATGCAAATTAATGAATATTTAATAAGACAAAACTATTTTATTGATTAGTTTTTATCATGGCGTCAGAAGGAGCATTGAACTGCGCACTGACAAATGAAATAACCATTTTTTTCCCACTCGGTATATGGTTTAGGCTGTTTGAAGTAATCTAAAACACATTGCTGGAAGTAATACTTGCCTTCTTTTAGAACCACAAGAAAAATATAGCATTTGGGAATCACAATAAAATGAAAGCTTTTTAAGAAGGTCATAAAGACCTTGAGAGGCCCTTAGTCACATAACTGTAAAGTGCTGCACTGAATCCAAGACTTTTCTGTAGTGTCAAGGGAACCAAAGTCACTTGGTGTGCAATGCATTACAAGAGGCTGTGTGGCACAAGTATGAAACAACTATTTATATGTAATTCATTATTACCCTAGGATTTATCTCAGTTATGACTTAACAAATAATTCTCATTGTATTAATACCATTCTTCATAAATATGCAGCTTAACGTCAACCTTTTGCGTAGTGTGGGCCATTAATCCAGGTCTTACAAGTTAATGGTTATGGATCGCTTTCTAAAGTCCAGTTCCCAACATTCTATATTTTACTCAGAATTAACCACTCTACAATGATACTCTCGAAAACATTTTTGATCCAGCGCCAGTTGCTTAGAATTCTTCATATACGTGAACCGTTAACTTTCCGACATCTGCTGCCTCATTAGTGAGGTTACTATTGTATATTTATTTTTCTGTAGCTACAAGTTAGGAGTTTCCAAATTTTTTGTGACAAAAAAGAAATATATATGTATGCATTTAACAATTTAAAAGGTTATTATTAGACTTACGGTATCTGTGTAGGGAAAATACATTACATATTTGTAGCTGTAGCCGGCTTTACATCAATAGTGATGAAACAACTTGTTTATAAGCAATTGTCATAATTAAAGCAGATCTATTAGAAGTTTTAACAATACAAAATCACTACAGAATATCTATGCTATCCTTAATTTTATAGGTCTAATAGATTGGGTGAGGCTGGTGTACCGTCAGAATGACTATAATCTTATCTGAAAGCTTTTCCACCTGATAGTAAAATGATATTAATAAAGAATCCCTCTTGATTTATGAATTTACCTATAAAATGCTCATTTCAGGAGCAAAAGTTATAATCTAGAACTAAAGCTCGCTCACACAAGCGTATAACACAGACAAAGTCTATTCGATGTTTAATCGGAAAGTCCTCGGTCCAATGTTATACTATAGGGTAGTGCCGACCTGCGCTTTTTTTGACTGGCAGCGTATATAGTCTATGGGTGCATGCAAACATTGGACTGCAGTGCAATATCATAGACAATAAAGACGTTGAAAAATTAAGTTCTCCATCTTCTCACCAGTACTCCAATTCCCGCATGTGAGAGAATCAGATCACAGTAAATGACACTTAGCTCAAACTGTAATCAAAATTTCATCTGAGTATCATTAGAATAATAGGGCAGATTCTCTTGCATGAGAGAGTATACGCTTGTGTGACACAAGCCTTGGGGCAAATTCCCACGATCAGTGTTTACAGCGATTTGGATGTAGTGTGTTATTGCTGCATCCAAACCATTGTGTTGTACAGTACAAGTACAGTGAATGGGAGTTAGAGAGATCCCATGTCCACTGTGCTTGTGCAGCCTTACCTGACGTGATAACAGCTTTCAGAGCAGCGGAGTCAGATGCATTCTCAGCGGGTGAATGCAGAGAAAAGCCGCCACACCTCAAACACTGACCGTGGGCACAGACGGTTCACCTGCGGAGATAAACAGCTTTCCCACTAGAGAAGAGACACTGCATCCAGGACGCAATGTCTCTGGATCATGTGGACATAGCCTTACACAGACATTTTGACATGGATTTTATAGTAAGTACATTAGCTTCATTTAGTCTACCAGATCTTTTTAATAATAGTTTGTTTTGTTAAACCTGATGAGAAACGCACCTTGAAATCACAATAAACGTACACATCTCTGTAGCAAAGCTGAGTTTGTAACTTGGGAAAACTTACACTTACATTACAACACATAGTTTGTGTTTTTACATAATATTGCAGGAAAAGCTGAATGATCTCCAGAGTTTAAAGTACCACTTCACTGATGTTTTTTTCAGCACTGAAGTTGTACTTTAAATCTAATGCGTTTGGAGTGGAATGAGTCCATCACCATCAAGCCGTCAGATAAGGGAGGTAATTTGGTGGTGATAGATTACTTTAAGTACTGCGACATGTGCCTTAACATGTTGAAGGACAGAGAGACATATACATGGACCCTGCAAAAAGAGTCATCAGTTGCATCAGGGGTGGACTCATTGTCACAGAATGTAGGGGTATATATTGATAAAATACTGCATCCGTTTGTGATATTTCTCCTATCCTATATCAGAGACACATCTGATCTCCAGATTAAGATTGAGGGCATCTCTGTCAGTGAGACTTCATTTTTGGCCTTTATTGAGATAGAGGCATAATACAGTAATATCCCACATGAAGCAGGCATCACTGGAGTGGCCCATTTCATTAAAACTCAGTCATTAGAATATGCTAAGCACAACGTGTTTATATTGGAGCTCCTGTCTTTTTTTTCTATCTCACAATTTCTTTGTTTTTTGACAGGAAGTTCTACCACTCACTCAGTGGGACCGCAGTGGGGAGTCCATGTGCCCCCAGTTATGCGAATCTCTTACTGGGCTGGTGAGAGGACACCATTGAGTTTTTTGATGGTACATTTTTGATGGTGGCATGAACATGTCAAAATATGTTATCATTTTATAGACGATGTGTTCATTGTGTGGTCCGGGAGTAAAACACAGTTTGATGAATTTGTTGAGGCCCTGAATGAAAATCTTGTAGGCCTCAGATTCACAGCCAAGGTTCAGGATGGGAGTCTTCCTATCCTTGATGTCTGTATCCATAAAAAGGGAGATGGTACCCTAAAGAGTGGTATTTATCAGCAACCCTCGGCTACTCATAGCCTCCTTAGATGGACTAGTCACCACCTAATCCCCCTCAAAAAGTGACACCAAAGGGGAAATTCCTCCACCTAAGGAGGAATTGTTCTAACCTGACATACTTTTAAAATCAGGTTCATAACATGACATGGAGATTCCTGGTTAAGGGTTATCCTAGACAGTTTGTGGATGTGGCTTATAGACACACAGAGAACCAGAACAGTGGTACCCTACTCAACACAAGTAAAAAGGAAGAGGGGCAGCCACTCTGCATGTAATAGGCACTTTTGATAACCAAAATTAGCAAGTATTTAATGTTCTCAAAAAACATTGGGAGGTCCTGAGAGCGGATCTAGATTTGGCAGAAATTGTACCATCAAAGATGAGCATTAGGTTTAGGAAGAGCCCATCAATTACGGACCATCTGGTGAGTAGCCTCTTCAAGAATCTTAAAAAAGAGGGCATGTGGCTGGATCGGTAGGTAAATGGTTTCTTTAGGTGTGGCAATTGTGTGAAATACAACTGGATGCACCCATCAAAATCCTTAGGAAGTGCAGCAATGGGCAAAACAATCTTCATCAGGATTTGCCAGTTGCTTTCAAACCCGGTAGTGTACTTCTCTCTGCTCTGTCCTCTTAATTATGTGGAAGAATAAAAGGAATTACAGATGGGAAGACGGGAATCCTGGGAATATAAGGTATAATCATCATGAGCACTCACTCCAGACCATGTTGTCAGTGATCGCCTTACAGGAATTTAATGATGTTATATATTAGCTCGATCTACAGTGTTCAAGCGAATTTAAAACTGAGGGGAACAACAAGTGAATCACAAAAATAAACAATAGGAACTTGAGGTCGTGACTTGAAAGTTCCCCTTTAGAGGTCTTAATGAACAATTTTCCTATACATGCTTTTTGAAGGAGGGTTTGGAAACCTTTCTTTTGATGTTTCTCATGCCCTGTGTTTTTTTCATGAATTGACTTAAACTAAATGCCCCTTATTTCGGTGAAGGATGTCATTTGACCATTAATTCAATCTGAGGAATTCAGTTATTATTACTTGATCTGCGACATGTGCTTAACCAGGCTTAATACTGGTGCCAGGTTTAAATACTGACAAAAGTTCATTGATCCGGTACCATTTCATCCAGAATTAGGGCATATTTTTGATATATAAACGCACCTGTGATAAGTCTCCTACCCAAATTGGTAGGAAAAGATCAAAAATAACTTTTAATTTTAAGCCAGTTTTGTCTTACAAACATATTAGGGTTATGTTGCATCCTATGAATGGTCCCATCACCCTGGGATCATGATGCCCCATCTAAAACCTGTCATCTGATATGCTCCACATATGCTTTAAGGCCCCTTGTGACATGTTCCCCAGTGCTGGTCCTTGTTTATGATGGCACACAGCCTCACTGATGGCACATGGCCCAGTGCACATGGACCCAGTGATGGATCATACGGCCTGTGGAGACACTATGTTCTCGTGATGCCACCTCCCAGTGTAACATCATCCCATTAGATGACATGGTCCTTTTGGTCATTCCCCGAGTGAAAGCACATTGATGTTCGTCAACTGTGAAATCTTCTAGGGTAGGTCAAGCATGCTTCAGTGATGGTCCATCCGTATGTATGAAAAAAGAGTCCCAGTTATGCACACATCCCATTGATGGCCACGGTCCTCCAGTTGATGGACATCCCCACAATCCTAGAAGTCCCCAACCGATGGCACATTGCTTCCAGTGTGGCAGATAATGTATGGATATGGCCCCCATTGTAAACTTCCCTGCATGATTGCACAATCCCTATATGAATCGCACATCCCCAGTGATGGTACAGGCTCCCCAGTGCTGGGCACACGTCCCTTAGGTGCATGGTGACACATCCCAGGATGCACACTCCCCAGTGATGCACACGTCCCCCATTGATGGCACATGTCCCATTGATTGCACACATCCCTATTGATGAAACATCTCCCAGTGATGGCAAATCCCCCATTAGTGCTGATTAATTGACATATGTCCGGCAGCGACATCCCCCAGTGTGCATGCATTCCCATTTGTATGGTAACATCCCATTGATGGACCACATCCCTAAGTGATGGCACACATCCCCGTGATGGCACACATCCCCCATTGATGAGCACATGTTACCCTTGATGCCCCAGGTTGTCCATTTCGCATGTCCGCCACATGTATCAGGAGCACATGTCCGATGGGCATCAATCCCCATTGATGCCCCCATTCATTGGGACACATTCCCCCTATGATGGCACCGGTGCCCCATGTAGGGTCATAGGCCCCCTGTGCAGGACAGTTCTCCGTGTGGCCACATCCCCCTGTGGTGGCACATGGCCCGCCTATGGGCCCCAAACTAAAATAAGAAAATAATACTTACTTACCCTTCCAGTGCTGCTCCATGTCTCCTGCTTCGCTACTTCTCTGATTCTCGGTAAGCCAGTCATGATTGCACAGCAAGCAGTGACATCATCTTCTGCGCGCCAAATCACATGCCCGGCTTTACAGAAAATTAGGAAGTGCAGCGCAGTGGCAAGCAGGGGACATGTAGCACAGCGCTGGAGTATAAGTGTTTTTTATTTTAGTATGGTGCAGC
The DNA here is from genome assembly GCA_033576535.1 of Allobates femoralis. Lineage (NCBI taxonomy): Eukaryota > Metazoa > Chordata > Amphibia > Anura > Aromobatidae > Allobates > Allobates femoralis. The sequence goes on from JARQOC010000003.1 coordinate 486,883,350, forward strand.
AGCATGGGGGGGCATATGCAGCACAGGAAGGTCCATGTGCCATTACGAGGGGGTGCAGGTACATGTAATATGCGCCGCTCCCCCAGTCCATCACCTCGGTGCGGTTTCAGTACGAGGTTGATGGAAAGCTGGATGTAGTGCATATTATATGAGGCTAACGAGCAGGAATATGTGACCTCCCGCTGCCTCCTGCAGCTTGCACCAGCCCGCCCACCCGGACACACTCCAGAGTTACCCCCACCTTCCCCTGCAGTATATAATCTGTGCATTTGAATTATAAAACGCACCCCACTTTCCCCCAAAATTTGGGGAACAAAAGTGCGTTTTATAATCTGAAAATACAGGTACATGCTCAAAATGATTTAAATATTCCTTGACTCGATATAACCCCCTAAAACTATTGTCATTTGCTTTGTGCTCCTTTTATATACACTGTGGTCTTCTATTTCTGTGCATAGTGCTATAATAACAATAGTATTACTGTATAGGGATGTATTTTCTATATTGAAATCCCTAATATTATATTATAGGGATGTATTCATCTAGGTGAAATCCCTAATACAATCTGCTACTATGGCAAGCTGAGGTGCTTGCGTATTGCAAAAGAAAGTATCCAAAGCCCACCACATCATCTGCAAAACATGGTGGAGGTAGTGTGATGACACGGGTATGTTGGCTTCCGAGGCATTTGGTCATTAGTGTTTATTGATGATTGACTGAAGACGAAGCAGCTGGATAAATTCAGAAGTGTATAGGGATATACTTTCTGTTCTAAATTCTACCAAATGGAGCAAGGTTAATTGGATGGCGCTTCACAGTCCAAAAGTACTGAGAACATCCTGGAAGCAAAAGTAATCAAACGCTGACCTAAGCAAAGGCGGTAGATGGAGGCTAACAGAAGGCTCCAGGTTTGAAGACTCAAAACATACTATGAAAGCAACTCAGGATGTTTTTTAATGCAAAGAAGTGGGTTATTATGCACCAGGTCGATCACGAGATCTCCACCCTATTGATCATGCATTTCACATGTTAAAGACAAAACGTAAGACAGAAACAAACAAGCAATAAATGATGGCAGCTGCATGTTGTACCATGCTACCATGCCAAGAGTGAAAGCTCTGTTGAGACTACTAGGGGAAGACAAAAGCCCTGATGTGACTACTCTAAGTAGAATAGAAAAGTATATTAGAAAGACCTGCTGCGTTTTCTGGGAGTAGAGATACAACTCTGCAATGAAATGTCTAATGTGCAAAGGAGGAAATGATTTGACTAATATGGGAAGTCAATAATAATATGTCCTTCCTGTGTGATGTGCTGTCGTAGATAGGTCTTCCACATTATTAAGGGTATGTGCACACATGAAGTATTTAGTGCAAACATTTCTACACAATCTCTGCATGTCTTGGCAAGAAAAAGGCATCTGCAAAAACATGCGTTTTGCCACGTTTTGTTGAATTTTTTTATATGCGTTTTTGGTGCAGATTCTTCCCACTCATGAGGAGTGAAACCTGCAGCAAATACGCTGAGAGAATTGACATGATGTGGATTTAAATCTGTACCAATTCTGCAAGAAGGAAATAAACAACATGTGCATGAGACTTCAGGATTCTTATTCACTCTGCTGGCATCAGAAAACCCTTAAGGATTGTGACAAATCCGGACTGATAAAATGCATCGAAAACACAACAAATGTACAATGTGTGCACAGGTCCTTACTGTACCTGTATAATTTAACACTTTACTTGATATAGAGCTGTATTGTCATCTAGACTAATGAAGATTTTACACAGGGTAATCTGACAGCTCTCTAGAAATCACAGTAACATTTTATGTTTGCGTTTGCTTATACACAGTAGCACCAACAGTGCTTTAAATTGGGGCTCACAAGCTAAACACCCTATCAGTATGTCCTTGGAGTGTGGGAGGAAAACAGAGTGCCCGGAGGAAACCCATATAAACATTGGGAGAACATGCAAACTCCTTGCAGATGTTGCATGAAGATTAATGTTTAGATAGTTATTCTCAAGAATACAAAAATATGATTTGGGACATGTTGTAGATGCTTTTCATTTTCTATTACTAAAATCCTGACCTATCGGCTGAATTAGTCATTCTGTTAAGTTCTCACACCTATTGATGAAACATTTGATGAGCACCAAATTTAGACTAATGGCAGTATTATTTCTAAAACTCACATGGTTATACAGTACTGTATGTATTCTGCATGCCACTGTCAGAATACCATGAATTGGTCCTCTCTGTACCTTATATTAGTAACTGCACTGGCTGCAGCAATAGCAATTGGAAATGGTTAGTAAAAATTGTGATTTCCCTCCAAGAACTCTTTAATATTGTTCTATGCAAATTCCATTGGAATGTTCCTGTTTTGGGCAGCATGACCTGGAAGTACCCAGGCAGCAGGAGGTAGAAAAATAAACTCTCACAGTTGGCACGGAAGGACCTATCCAGTTAATTACAGAAATGCTCTACTGAGCTGGTTATTATTATTAACTATTTGTTGTTGCCATGATGTCTATTCATGATAGTACTTCATCCCACTATATATCACCCTACATGTAGCGTAGATGTAGAGAGTCAGATTTTCAGATAATTATTGATATCTGCTAAATGCCAGAATAATGAGAGAGAGAATGTTTAAAGACATTTTAATACTTTCTGCAAAGTCACAATTTTACATACATTTCATTAATATTTGGTACCATTGCCCTAACTGTATGAAGTTCACTTACACATATATAGAATAGGAATACTTCCATCAATATAATGTGCTCTCTGCAGATGCGCTTCCCAAATTTAACTCTGATTGGAGTTAATGTGATCCAGACCCAATGTTGGGGATGCTGCAATAGCAAACAACACTGTTCCCTAGTACCCGAGCATGAATAGATATAACAGCAAAGTTTTTTGGGTTGCTATTGCGCAAATTGTGTTAGTACAAAGAAAAGTTCTCTTTATACTAACACAATTTGTGCAATAGCAACCCAAAAATTCTGTTTTGTTATTTCTTAACTGTATGACCTGGGACAAACATTTTGGATATCCAGCCACAAGCTATTCACAATAGTTGGTAGGAATTTAGGCCCATTCCTCCTGACCGAATTGCTGAGACATGGTTGTAGGTCCCCTTGCTCGCAGCCTTTTCAGCTTTGCCCATAAATTTTCAATAGAATTGAGATGAAGACTTTGTGATGGCCACTCTAAAATATTGACTGTTATCCGTAAACCACTTTGTAACCAGTTTGGCAGTATGCTTCATGCCATTGTCCATTTGGAAGACCCATTTTCTCCCAAGCTTTAACTTTCTGGCTGATGTCTTGAGATGTTGCTACAGTATTGCTACTTAATCTTCTTTTGTCTATGCCATCTATTTTGTGAAGTACACCAATCCCTCCTGAAGCAAAACAAACTCACAACATGATGCTGCCACAGTTGGGATGGTGTTCTTAGGCTTCCAAGATTCTCCTTTTTTTGTCCAAACTTAATGATAATCATTATGGCTAAACAGTTAAATTTTCATTTTGTCAGACCACAGGACACATGGTTCCAAAAATGCAGGACTTTGTTACTGTATGAATTTACTATAGTGAATTATGCTTCTTTTGGAGTAATGTTTTCTTCCTGGTAGAGTGGCCTTTCAGCCTGTGTTGATTCAGTACTCGTTTCACTGTGGATAATGATACAATCTTACCAGATTCCACCATCATCTTCACAAGGTCTTTTGCTTTTGTTTTTGGGTGGATATGTACATGTTGGACCAAAGCATGTTCATCTCTTGGACACAGAGCCCATCTCCTTCCTCAGTTTGTATGATGGCTGGACATTCCCATCTTGTTTGTACTTGTCTATCTTCAGGTAAATGGAAATTGCACCCAAGGATGAACCAGACTTTTACAAGTCCTCAATTCTCTTCCTGTTATCTTGACTGATTTCTTTGGATTTTCCCCATGATGCTACACAAATAAGCAGTGTTTCAGGTGTTTGTTAAAATACATTGACAGGTGTGTCTCTAATTAATTTAGATGTTACCAATAAACCTATCAGAAGCTTCTAAACACATGACATCATTATATGGGCTGTCCCAAATTGTTTAAAGGCATAGTAATCTTAGTGTATGTAAACTTGTGACTTTGCAGAAAGTAATAAAAATGCCTTAAATTCTGTCTCTCATTATTTTGGCATTAGGCAAATATCAATAATTATGGTAATCATAATTGACCTAAAATAGGAAAGGTTTATTCTGATTTCATGTCAGATAGTGAGAAATACCTTATGTGTCTTTCTATATAGTGTATGTAAACTTCTGGCTTCAACTGTACATGTTCTGTCTGTATGCAAGTCAATGGCCTCATGGCATCAATTTTTTTTACGAATCCATTGCAATTATTAACATTGAAAACTGTATTTGGCGTATTATTATTTTTTAGATTATTAATGTGTAAAACAAATGACATCTGGATGTAATATGAATGAAAAAAATAACATACAGAAAACCATTCAATCCAATTTTCTTTGATGAAAAACTTACAATTTTACGTATGCTCATATGAACTCAGCCTTTCTGGACATTTAAGTTCAATAATCTTGTAATAATGATGGTTAAAACTTTATATGCACTCATTAAATTAAAAAAGTGTCCAATAATAAAATGATAATCAGTGTTGGAAAATCAGTGACTCTCATCGTGGATGTCTAGAGGTCTGGATGTACCTATAGAAACATTAGGTGTTCATTGTAGGGGGTCAGGAAAACAACCACTATGCAGCAGTCCATTCTGAAACATGTTAAAGGGATTCTGTCAGCAATGTTTTGTTCTGAAGAGAGGATGCTCTAGGGGTTAATACACATGAGTCAACCTGTGTCTCTTGTCAAGGTATGTGCTGTTTAGTTGCAATATTTGTTTTAGCACCAGGGGCTTATCATTACTGCCACTAGTTGCCATGTGGACACTTTTTTGACTCCGCTCCTTCTGTGATTAGCAGATACTCTCTATAGACATTGTATATAGAGAGCCTAGTGTGGGCGAAGAAGCTTTCTGAGCTCTGCTGCAAGCTAAATCTAAAAACTTTCATTGTGTCAGAATCACTGCGCTCAATAATCTAAGTGATGCATTGATGGATTCAGGGTCTCTTTGCCTTCATCATGCTGTTCTCAGATGAGGTTATAAAAAGCAGCTGACAGTTTCCCTAGCTCCACTTCCACAAGAAAATGGCTATAATGCAGGATTCCACAGTATAACTATTTTTCTAAATCATCATAAATCTGTTATGGCCACTTTACACGCGGCTACATTTCTACCTTATCCACAGGTAACTTACTGGTTGCAGTGAAATCATGGAGACATGGTTCTATCTTGTTGCTGTGTACAAATGGAATAATGTCTCCATGATTTCACTGCAGCCAGTAAGTTACCTGTGGATAAGCTACAAATGTAGCCGCGTGTAAAGGTACCTTTAGTGATTTTTGATAATAACCTGTAAAACAGACTACTCTCTGTGTTGTGAGCTGCCATAAACTAAGCAGTGTCCTTTTCCTTCTGCTGGCCTACTCTCTTCAGTTTGCATCGCCCTCAGGGCTGCGGGTTACTCGGGATCGGTCCCTGCTCTCTGGTCACAGGGGAAATTGTCAAGGTAGTGGCCGTGGCCCAGTTCCGTGGCCCTGGAGACCGCAATTAAAAAGGGGAAAAATGTAAAAGGGGAAGAAGCCACCTGTGGTATGGGGCCAGATGTGACCGCCGCTGCTTGTCTCAGCTCCAAGGGATGATGATGGGATGCAGCAAGGTGATAAGCCCTCCACAGGCAGGGCTGATTTAACCCCTGGGCTGGGTTAATAGTTTTTGGTGAAGTGGTTGTGAGGTAACTGTGGGGATGCATGACTTAGCTCATAGAATGATGTATGGACACAAGAGTAACAGTATTTCTTTTCCCTTTAATGATGAAATTTAGGTAGTATCGGGTACTGTTTGCTGAAGTTCACGGGGTCCAAGCTTGGAGGAAAATTGAGGCTTTCCACGCCAGACAAGTCCTGAGGCGTTTCTCTTATGTCGTGTCCGGTGGGTCCTAGCTGCATAAAGCAGTGCTGTGGCCCTCTCTACTTTGTAAAAGCCATGTGACTGGCAGCGTGAACCCTTTTTCTGACTGAATTTCTATTTAGCTCTCCTAGGCTCTGTAGTGCCGCTGTGTCTCCTTGGCTCTGTAGTGAACGGGGTGGTATATAACTATCCGCTTTCCGGATATGGCCACTGCGTATATAATCCCTGACGACCTCGGTCTCCGGTAACCGTACTGTGCTTAATTCTGGGCTTACTGGCACTGTTACCACTCCCAGACCTTCTTTCTCTCCTCCTCAGGTCCTCGCTAAGGGCTCAACACACCGTCAGTTCCCTAGGATGGGCTTAACATGGCTGCTTTCCATAGGGCAGTGATGGCGAACTCCAGGCCTTGAGTGCCGCACACAGTCCAGGTTTTCAGGATTTCCATTGGATTTGACAGTTGGCAATCAAATTACCAACTGTCAAACTCTAAGGAAATCCTGAAAACCTGCACTCGAGGCCTGGAGTTCGCCATCACTGCCCTAGGGTGACTCTACTGTCTTCCTCTTCACTCTGCTCAACTGTCACCTGAAGTCTCCTGACTGGAACTGACTAGCTCCGCCCCCTGCACCTGCATTCATAGGGGACCTCTACTGACGCCAGCAACCAACCCGACATCAGCTGTTAGAGCTACCCCTACAGGCCCAGGTTGGGATATGTTATATGTGTGTTCCACCAGGTGGATGCCTTGCCTCCAAGCTTGTAATGTGATTACCGGACCCCGGGGCGCCACAAGTGCAGGAGCGTGCGTCATAACATATCAAAGCACTCACTCCGACACTGATGACAGTAAATAAGAGCTGCAGGCCACTGCTTAGTTTAGCGTAGAAAACAGCATAGACTACCAGCAGGTTATCATCATCAAACATTGCTAGTAGATTGTTGTAGAAAAATTATTTTACTAGAGTCGTATAATTGTTTTCTTGTGAAGTTGGAGGTTCACCTTGCTGTTGCTCTGTCCTAAGGTAATAGTAAAAGGGGTTATGCAGGACTTTTGTTACTTTTGGGGCTTAGAGCTATCGGGCCGATAGTTGCTACCTACCTACCTGTTCTGCATGTAGATGATCTCTCCCTGCTCAACTGGCAATTCCCCTGCTTCATTTCACATCTCACCAGTAAAGCAGCTAATCCTGTCTGTTCTGATTTGCTCTGTTGAGGGGGTGTCACTGCAGATGTCATGTTGGCAGTGGAGAACCAGTTGTCAATCAGCATGACGTTGGCTGAGACACCCCCCTCAACAGAGCAGAAGAGAAGGGAAGATGCTGCTCTATTAACTTGACATCAGTGGAAGCACAACAGCTCTAAGATGGTTAAATGAAAAGAGCAGGGGAATCACTGTCAGGACCACTCTGAACCGGTTAAATGAAGCAGGGTAATCAGTATCCGGACTACTCTAAGCTGGTTAAATGAAGCAAGTGAATTATTGTCAGTCTGAGCCGGTGAATTGAAGTAGGGGAATCGCTCACAGAGATCAGCGCCATACAGAATACAAAGGTAAATAGCAACTACCTGCCTGTGATTGGCTATTTGCCAGTCAGTGCAGTGAATATGCATGGAGCTTAATTGGTGGCCGCCGTAGTAGCAGTGGGACACTGGTAAGCCCGATCTAACTCTTCTAGCATGTATCTATCTATCCTATCTATCTGTCTATTTATCTATCTGATTTTCTATCAATCTCTCTATCTATCCTAATTTTTTAACAGTATTGGATTGACCATGTTGGATTAACAGTATTGGATTGACCATGTTAAAAAAGCGTGTCATGCACATGTCATACTTATGTATATGGATATATGGATGCTAGATGCGGGGAAACTGCACACTGTTATTGCCATAAGAATGTCATACGGGTGTCAAAACGCATGACACCCACATGACACCCACATGACACGCTGATACTTTTCTTAGTGATATCCGCAGCAAGAAAAAAAAAAGCAGATGTGAGCGCACACTAAAGGCCCTTTCACATCAGCAGTATTTTCAAATCGCGGCAGATGCGGTGAAAAAAACGCATCTGCCGCGATTACTGCATAACCGCGACACTTGCGGCACACTTGCGGCAAGCCCCATGCAATGTCTATGGGGCTTGCGGTAAGGGTGCGGCAGGTGCGGCAAGTGCGATTTCGGCACTTGCGGCAGGTGCGGCCGCGAAAAAAAACGCTGCAAGTGTGCCGCAAGTGTCGCGGTTATGCGGTAATCGCGGCAGATGCGGTTTTTTCACCGCATATGCTGCGATTTGAAAATACCGCTGATGTGAAAGGGCCCTAAGATAACAGTCTTTCTATTACTTCTAGAGCCTCAGACCACAATAACATTTTGGAAGGCTGCTGTCATTTTTTAATATCCCACAGCTGCTGTAGGAAAGGTTCTTAGAAATATGACTGACAGTAAACAGAGCAAGGATTACCAGGAGGAGATGTGTTCAATTTGTTGATCTTATATGTTTTATCTTGATACCTTTCACTGTAGAATTTCTAAAGCTATTCCCCAAAACCACTACCCGACCAGCGGAATAACTTTATCACTGTGAAAGTGAGAAGCACATCTTAAATTAGCCTACAAGCTACTTACTACATGCCTTACTAGTTTGCAGTGAGTGTGACAAATGAGCACCTAATGAATAAACGATAAGCTATCATAAGTGTGCGGGTCTACTTGCACATTAAGATACCAATGTGTTTCTCTGGCCGTTTTTATTTTTCTATGTAATAAGAGGTCAGCCTTACATTTGCCAGATGTTATTCATATACATTCTTCACATGCTTTCCAATTTGAAGATATAACTTGTGCTTGCCCCTGCTTTTTCCACAGCCTGCCAATCATTTCCTAACTAGTTTCCACCTCTAGGAATTATATGGTAGAAATGTTTAAATCATTAGATTTAGAAATGTGCTACTCATATCACCAATATACATATTATATGCAAAATGTACATGTATCGTACATCTTAAGTCTATATAGATGCTGAGCTTGAAATTAGAAACAGAATCGCTTTTTAGCTTGGATCTTATAGTAAAATGAGTTTTCCCTAAATCCTGTGGAATTGGGGAATGTGCAATATACTAGGAAAGGGGGAGTGTGACTTTTTAATGCATACAGAATGCATTTAATTATGTTTTATGTTCCATCTCTGTGTAATGAAAAGTTATGCAATTTTCTAATATATATTGTTTTCAGTTCTTCATCATTTCCAAGCAGCTGGACTAGATCAAATTGGTTTTTCAATCTCTGAATAAAAAGAAGAAATGTTTCCATCCACAGACAGGCTCAGTTATAGCATTTGAGTTCCGGTTCTGAGTTCTGTTTTAGTAAGGAATTCATATTGAAAATGGATCTGTTACAAAATTTGTGCAACCCAAAAAAGAAAGGACTTGTTAACTATAATGAGGGTTGGCTAGTTTCCATTTTGTATCCATGTTATACCAGCCCACAGTCCTTTTTCAGCTTCAAAGACTAGGTGTCACGAGTGTGTCGCATCCGCAGGTTACATCTTTTGTTGGCGGAGATTTACTTTAATTTTATGCTGAAATAGTAAAGGACTTTTTCCTTCCTGTCGGAGATTACTCTTAGCTTCAATCACAGTTGCAGCACCTTGTCATCAGTTTTTCTGCTATAGTTACCCACTCCTGTACCCACTCATGGTGTTATTCCATGTCGCTAATAGTTTTGTTACACAGACCACTTTGAAGGAGCAAGCCTCTGTAGAAATCAGAAATGTTGCTGAAAATACTAAGAGGTGGTTTTGTTGTATCTATTGCCCCCTTTTTTCTTACTTTCTTCATGTTTTTATTGTAGTAGTGAGACTAGTGTCTCACTGGCCTACTAAGTAACCAGCATAAGTGCAGGTTCAGCTGTAGTTTAGGCATGTGACCGTGGAGGGGGAAGGACCCGTATAGAGACATTAAGGAGCACAGGGTTCAGCCTCAGGTGTGTGTTAGCAGGTGACCCCTCTCCTCTCTCCCTAACGCCAGGGCTTTTCATTTACATCATCCCTGGTTTTTCTTCCTGTGTTGTGCTCCAGGCGCTCTTTCACTCGGGCATGATACCAGGAGCAAATGAAAATCAGACTGGTCCCATGATAGTAAATAGAGCCATTTTGCTTCCAATTGCATCCATTTTGCAATGGATCCACTTTCCCCATAAATTCAGTGTGAGCGATTGATATACAATGATAAATGCACACATAAAATTTGAAATTGTAATACCAAAAATTTTTTCAACATTATGATAATCACAGAATTAATAGAAATATTAATGGTATGCAATCAATGAAATATGTAAACAAAATTATTAAAACATCTCTTGAATCATTTATTCTTAAGTATAAGCTAGGCATTTTTGCATGCTTTCAGTGCATTTACTACTGGGTGTCTGAGGAATATTCTGCAACAACTAATTCACTTTTGCTTAAAAATCAAGATCCGCTGCTGACACCTCCCTTTGTTATTGGCAATTAATACCGTTCCTATATGTGCTAGATGGAAAATAATTTGGGAGTTAGTACAGGCCATGGTAGCACATTCCAGACACTCAACCTGCTCACAGTATCCTGAGAAACATACAACCTGGCCTTGTTGTGTGCTCCCAGGACATTTTGGAGGAATATCTGGCTAGTTCTATGTTTGAGACTCCTAACCGAGGCTCCACAGACTCTTATTTGCATAGGACATTTTGGAGAAATAGCTGTAGAACTACATCATAATCTCAGAAGTAACATTCCCTCAGCCTTTTTGGCCTTGGCATTAACAACTCAAGCAGTGATCTATTTTGCATTGTAAGATTTAATGTTACATATTAAGCTTATGGTATCTAACAGTGTCTACACAAACCATCAGAAGATGTATGCACAACTTTGTGCTACAAGTCAGATGTCCACCAGCCAAAGGTTCACTAACATCGCACCATTGCCCTCCAAAGTTATCATGGTGCAAACCAATACAAAGATGGAGGCTGGATTGGAGATCTATCCTTTAAGCACTGAGTTCTGATTTTGTTTTTGATGTAATAATATTTGAAGTTTTGCATGGAGACCACTTGGTTAACACTTTGAAAAGGCCTGAACAATGAAGTGTACGAGTGTACTAGAAGCCGTTTTTAACAACTTGACAATGCAAGCCCAGATGCTGCTTGTGATACTTTTACCAGTGTGCAGGGCCTAATCATTCTGCCATGGCCTGTAGCATCTCTTGACTTGTCTCATCAAGCACATCTGGGACATCATTAGTCAACAATTACAACTTGAGCTGCCAACAGCAGATCTTAATGATTAGCCTGCCCAGGTGCACTCAGCGTGGCAGAACATTGCTCAGAACATTGCTCAGCCTCTCTTGGAAAAGAAAAAGAAATATGTTCATACCTCGTTTTGGTACTATTCTAACAATGTTGACGTCAGGTCACCTAGAGCTTACATGACATTGTTATAGTACATGAGTCCTGTAGTCAAATAGTGGACACTATTGAGCTGCTGCGCTATGACTTCCTTCAGATGAGCCTTGGACAAGTGGAGGAAGTAGGAGTGCAGGAATGCAATAGCGTTTGTGATTGGCTGCATCAAGCAAGACCTTGGAGACCCAGTGCCAACATTGCTGGAATGGCAGTAGAACAGGAGAGGAGTATACATTTTTCTATCTGACAAGGAGGACTTCTTCATTTAAAAGGGGGGTTTTTAGACCCAAGAGGTCTCTTTGGGTCATACGAAACATGCAAGCTTCTAAATATGTAATTTGTATGTTATCTGAGCTGTTGTTTTATTTGTCAGGTTCACTACGCTGGTGCTGCTGATAGTGTGGTGCAGTTTATCTTCTATCAGCCTATCATACATCGCTGGAGAGAAACTGACTTTTTTCCATGCTCAGCGTCCTGTGGAGGAGGTAAGTAAAGCCTAAACCTTATACGAAAGCAACATGAATCCATTCTGGTTGATCGAGACTTATCTTCAGTTTTGGATAGATTGTAGACACACATTGATGAGGAACACTATAGTTTTGTTTAATTATTCCTGATTTTTTCAGCAATGTTGCTGTTGTCTTTAACCTAACATAGCCATAAGAAGATTATAGTGTTAGTGCAATTAAGACCAAGGATGCACTTAGTGTAAATTATTCTCTTATGTTTGCAGGATACCAGCTGACGTCGGCAGAATGTTATGACATGAGAAGTGGCAGGGTAGTAGCAGATCAGTATTGCCATTACTATCCAGAGAATGTGAAGCCCAAACCTAGGCTCCAGGAGTGCAACATGGACCCATGCTTAGCAAGGTTTGACACTTTTTATATTTCCTGCAAGATGTAATCAGCAATACCACTTGTTACATATATTGATATACTTTAGACCTAGGCCGGAGCTACATGGTGACTTTAATTCTCTGAATAGACGCACAATAAAAACATTTAAGCAACTGTGTTGCAACTTGCTGACGTGCGACTATTAGTGCTGTGATTTTGATAGAAATAAAACAGCCACTTTGCGTACAAGGCACACTCAAATCACATGTTGTGCATGACTTGTATTGAGGTATGTGGCAAGTTAGTCAAGTACAGCTGGCCAGCAGAGACAGAAAATCCAACACATTTGGAAATATTTGCATCTCTGTGTTGCAATCGCAGATCGTAATGCCACACCATAGGAGATCATTACTTCCAATTTTACAATGTGTCACCATGTACCTCTAGCCTTATTTGTGCACAAAGTTCTACAATTTATAAAGCTTTTTATATCATTAGTGATTAGTGAGACATATTCTGCAAACCTATCTAAGCTAGAGTCAAATTGAGTGTTAAAGTGAACCCATCAACCCCTAGTGCTTTGCAAGCTGAACGCAGCACCTTCAGCAGCATCTATGCTGCATTCTGTGAAGGTGTCTATACTCTCCCCCTTCATCCCATCCCCATACTCTAAAAGAAACAGTTTATAATGTTTCCCATAGTATATTTTAATGAGTAGTTAGCCGGTCCGATGGGCCTGGTCCTTGTATAGGGAGCTTGCTGCCAGCCCGTCCTCCTCGCCTCTTCTATGTGTCTGCCACCTTCTCTACTCTGTTTGTCCCCTCCTCTCTGGTGCGTGCACATAGTCATCTTTGTTTATGCAGGCACACACAGCTCAGCCGGTGTGCTGGGAGCCCGGCTGTCATCAATGCACCTGTGTGAAGTGCAGGTGCCAGATCCAGCTGCATACAGCAGGCTGCATACAGCATAACATAAAACAAGATGGGATCTGGTTATGTGCAGGCTCCAAAGAGGAGGGAAAAAACAAAGAAGAGGAGGTGGCAGACACATAGAGGAGGTGGGGAAGAGCGGGCTGGCAGCGAACTCAGGATACAAGGACTCATTAAAATACATGGTGGGAAACATTATAAACTGTTTCTTAGGGAGTACAGGGGGGGAAAGAGAGTATAGACAACTTCATAGAATGCAACATAGATGCTGCTGAAGGTATTGCTTTCAGTTTGCAAAGAGGTAAAGAACTGTAACTAAATGTTACTTTTATTCTCAGATTCATCTCAGTTAAATATCAGAAATAGATATAGAATGCTACAATGTAATACTAGACAACTGAACACTATATACACGAAATAGTAAAGTTAGATAGATAGATACTAGTGAATCTCAATGAATTAGAAGATCATAAAAAAGTTAATTTATTTCAGTAATTTAATACATAAAGTGAAACACATACAATATATTGAATCATTACAAACATAGTGATCTATTTCAAGTGTTTATTTCTGTAAATGTTGATGATTATGGCTTACAGCCAATAAAAACCCAAAGGTCATTATCTCAGAAAATTAAGGTAAGGAGAATGAAGGGTTAAAAACCGCACTGCCTATTCCACAAGACATCAAAGGGTAAATATAATATTGATTTATTAGTCAACATGTTTCAGGGCTCCTAGAAACGCTCTGAAACTGGGCAATATTACATTGATTTTTGATGATATTCTAATTCATTGAGATATGATAGATAGATAGATAGATAGATAGATAGATAGATAGATAGATAGATAGATAGATAGGAGATGCTCTGCAGAGTGCTTACAGCTTTTATCAACGTGCCCCATGCCGATAACTAGAAACCATGTCCTAGTAAGTTAACCAGAAATGATTTAAAAGTTTTGACATCTAATCTAAGAGCAGAATAATGCAGAGACAAAGGCCCTAATTCCAGTGATGTGTCACTTACTGGGCTGCATGCTGAGGTTTTGATAAAATAACTTTTATCAACAGGATCTGCACTGCTGTTGGTAGATAAAAACGTCAGTAGTAGATGAAGATTGCCTTATTCAACACGTTTAGAAATGAAGCGCCATTTCTTCTTCAGGAAAGGCACGAAATTACCACTATAATTTAGGTGCCTTTCCTGAAGAAGAAGAAATGGGATTTTATTTTGAAACACGTTGAATAAAGCAATCTTCATCTACTACTGACGTTTTCATGTACGTATAGCTAGGGACATAACTACTACAGGTGCAGGTGGCAATTGCAGCAGGACCCTGGAGTCTAGGGGGCCCAAAATGTCTCTTTGGCTTATAGAAAAAGATTCATTCTATTAAAGATTTGCAATAATTGGGGGCCCAATTGGAGCTTTTGCCAGGACCAATGAGCTTCAAGTTATCCCACTGCCTACAGCAGTGCAAATTGATTCACATATCTCCTGCTTCCTATATCCTGCATTTTGCCTTAGGGATTGTGGACCCTGCTTTCATTACTGGTTGTAGGATACAAAATCCTACAAGGTAAGCATTTTGCCCTCACAGTAATTCTTTTTTGTTGGGTAAGGCCCTATTGCGCTTGTTTTGTCTTTTTGTCTACAGCGTCGCTTTTCAATATGTGATAGTGTTATACAGATGTCAACATTCAGAGAACTGGTAAAATTGCAGCAAGTAGCCCAATAAGTGATACATCAATGGAATTAGGGCTTCTGCCCCTATATCATACTGTTGAACAAGGATATCAAAGAATAAAGTAGGGATCCATCATTTGCGCTGCTGGACAATGACAATGGATCCCTACTTTACTCTTTGATATTCTTTTTTCTTCGGTGGATCGGTGCAGCAGCCGTTTGTGTGCTTGAGTGGTGGTTGTGACCGGCTCACAACCTGATCAGGTGAGCCCCACTAATCCCACTGTCCTTAGGGCTCCGTCACACTTGGCGACGCTCCAGCGATCCCGACAACGATATGACCTGGTAGAGATCGCTGGAACGTCGCTACGTGGTCGCTGGTGAGATGTCAAACAGTCAGATCTACTCAGTGACGCAGCAACGATACAGCAGTTGTTGGGACAATGTCACTCAGACTTGTAGTATTGAGGTCGTTGGTTGTTGTCCCCGTCAAACACACCGATGCATGCTGCCCAGCCGGAGCCCAGCGATCAAAATATGGTCCAGGCCATTCCAACTCGATCAGCGATCTCACAGCAGGGGTCTGGTCGCTGCAACTTGTCACACATAGCGAGATCGCTGGCGAGGTAGCTGTTGCATCACAAAAACTGTGACGTATCAGTGATCTCGCTATGTGTAACATGGGCTTTACTTAGTGTACCATCACATAAGACCCTATTTGCGCTTCTTCTTTTTTTTATAGTAGATCATACTATTCTCAGATTGGGAAGCTAAAACCTGATGACAGATTCCCTTTTTGGCGCTGTTTGCCTGCAGATTACCCCTTTATATATCATTCGTAGGGGCAGAAGGTTCCCTTTAAAAGCTCTTTACTCACATTTTACAGCTGTGCTTACAAAAATAAACATTGTCAAAATCTAATGTTAAGCAGCAGAGTCTTATGGAGAATGTCATAGATGTTGGGGTCTACAATAAACAGCTATCGGCTATATTTATGCATCACTAGTTGCTTTCAAAAATAACTTTCATACACTTTGATGCATAAACTCAGTTAAAAGCAAAGCACTAAGGATTGGTCATTTGTTACTCCACAAGCTGGCTTGTTTGCTCTTTGTATCAGATTTCCACAGGTTATTAGAAAAACACTACAGCGAAGAGTAACCCATGCAGAGATGGATGCTGCTTTGGCACTCCGGGGATTTATGGCTTTTATTCTTTTTAAAGTGCCTGTTAGCTTTCTTTTATTTTGATATTTTTGCACACTATTACCTTGTTGAAACAGGCTGCAGAGAATCCACACCCAGCTCCACTTTCCTCACCTCTAGACAAGCCTAGCTGTCATGATAATGAATCTCTCTGAGGTTGGATGAGGCTAACCTTTCACTTTTTCACTCTAGTGAAATCTGTACGCAGGTCTATTTGGACAAGTCATTAACTCTTTAACTTTTCAGAAACAGACAGAGAACAATCAGCACTTGTAGCCTGCAGCATCTCATTAGGTTGCCCTACTGCTGCGTTATTCTTTTTTTCTATAACATGGGCCGAGACATATTATTTCAGATTGCAATTTGCTGTGTGTCTTAGGGCGGCTTCAGACTGCGGCAGCGTCCGGTCCGGGGCTGTCAGGAGTGACAGCCTGGAGCGGAGTTTTTCTGCATAGAATCCTGTCGGGCTGCACGGAGCTGGATTGCGCCGGGTGGTAATTAGCTGCCATCCGGCTGCCAGCTCGCCGGATGTATCCTGCAGAAGTGGGGATTTGTCTGCCGATTCCAAAACCGTTGCATGCACCGGTTTTGGAATCGGCAGACAAATCCCCACTTCTGCAGGATACATCCGGCGAGCTGGCAGCCGGATGGCAGCTAATTACCACCCGGCGCAATCCAGCTCCGTGCAGCCCGACAGGATTCTATGCAGAAAAACTCCGCTCCAGGCTGTCACTCCTGACAGCCCCGGACCGGACGCTGCCGCAGTCTGAAGCCGCCCTTAGACGTTTCGTCCACCTAATATCTATTATATAATTGCGAATGGGTTTTTTGCCCCTTCTGAGTCCACTCTCGCTGCGAGTCAGCGTGGTCATGTGGATACGCCCGAAGCATTGGCCGCGCAGCGGCCATTGCGAGCAGTTCTAAGGCGACTCGCTATGCCCGCGAAGCGGCCATTGCGAGTCAGAGACTCGCTCTTCTAGAATCCCGATGCATGTGCATCGGGCACCCAGCTAGTATATATATATATATATATATATATAATATATATTAGTGATCACAATTAGATGTTGATGAGAAGAATTCTGCTACTGCCATTACATCCCAAACTAAAGGCCCTTGTTACACGCTTCAATAGTCGAATGAGCTGACCAATGATCCGACTTGACCTAGATCACTTGAACGTAGTTCAATGATCGCTAGTGAAATGTCACACGTGCAGATATCTTTAACGACACAGCAACAATTCCGTGACAAGCGAACGATACTTGCGGTCGTTTGATCGTCTACGTCCTTCAGTTCTGAATAGGCGAGGTCGTTAACGACATAGTTATCAAGGTGTCACACACAACGATGCTGCAGGTTGGACGGACGATCATCGTCTGGTTTTAGGTCCGGTTCAAAAGCCTCCGATCAACGATCAACTGACTTATCATTGATCACTTATCATTGATCGTTTCTACTTGTCACACGCAACGATGTCGTTATGACGTCGATGCTCCACCTAAAAAGCCATGACGTACAAACGATATCATTAACAATATCGTAGCGTGTAACGGGCCCTTAATACAGATTTGATTATTGGACATTTTTATCAGATCGGGAAATCCTAAAAAACTGTTTGAGCAAATTTCCCTGGTAATTCAGTTAAATATACTGTACAATGCATTTACTGCTTTTCATAAACTGATCAGTCTTAGGCTAGGGTCACATCTGCGGCTGTCTTTTCAAATCCTGATCCGGTTTTGAGCTTTCGAAAAGCTCAAAACCGGAGCAGGAAACGTTCTTCATAGGAGCCCATTATGGTAACCGGATTGCTTTACAAGCAATCCGGTTACCGGCTCCGGATCTGCAGCCTGTGTGAAAAATCATGCAGGCTGCAGTTTTCGCAGCGGTTCTCTGACCCACAATGTGGTAACCGCATTGCTCAGGATGTGTAATCCTGAGCAATGCGGTTAACGTATAGGCTGCCGCAGGGATGAACAAACTGTTATCACTGTAAAAAAAGATTAAATATTAATAATAATTGTGGGCAACATGTCTCTAGGGGGTGTCCAACCCCCCCAGAGACATACTGCCCACTCAGGACGGCATGTCATAGGTTAATATACCCTGCACAGTAAGCCGGCTATTGTCGGCTCTGTAGATTTTTCTCAATGAAGCCGCAGCTTTACATAAGATCTATGGGCAGCGCACCTCCATAGATCTAATGTAAATGCCTACAGGACCTCGGACAGCGGCACATACTATACTTACATTACGTATAGTATGTGCGCAGCTAACAGGGGAGCTGCGGCTTCGTTGAGAAAAATCTACAGAGCCGACAATAGCCGGCTTACTGTACAGGGTATATTAACCCATGACATGCCATCCAGAGTGGGCAGCATGACTCTAGGGGGGTGGGCACCCCCTAGGGACATGTTGCCCACAATTGTTATTAATATTTAATCTTTTTTTTACAGATTTAACAGTTAGCTCATCCCTGCGGCAGCAGGGATGAGCAAAGTCTACGGTAACCGCATTGCTCTGGATTACACATCCGGAGCAAACTGGTTACCGGATTGCGGCTTCTTCCACACATTTTTCATTAAAAATGTGTGTGAAGCCAATTGCGTTCACCGTATCTGGATCTGGATACGGTGAATGCAATTGTCTTTAAAAGTGTGTCCCTAGCCTTACAAAAACCCAATAAGGTTGGTAAATGGAATATTTCTGGCAGTGTGTGTTTGCACCTAAAGAGACCTTACCTTCTAGCATAAAGAATTCAGGCCTGGAAAAACAAGCAGAAACAAAAGAGCATTAGGTATAATGGCAGTGCAAGGCCAAAAACGTTAATACCATGATCTTGAGAAGCCACATGCAGGCTGTTTTTCTGCTGCCATTGAGTGTGCATGTGGACTGGATCCAAGCAATTCCTGCAGGGAGTTGTGGCTGCACATGGACTTTATTAAAAGTGTCAGATTAAACTTTACCGAAAACCGAGTTCTAAAAGTAAAAGGATGGAAAAAGATATCAGGAATATCCCAGGAGAATTGGATTAAGGATATTCTTTTGAAGGTAATTTTATTAGCTATTGAAAAGTCAGGGGTGCGTAAATAACATTCTCTGCAGTAGGCATAATGTAACTTATTGGGTTAAACAAGTTTATAGATGAATGTAAGAAGTTAAAGTAGCAGGGAACTTTTATGGAATTAGTCCTAAGGCTAAGTTCACACTAGACATTTCTGATCTGTTTTTGGTGCTGACATTTTTTTAAACTGCACCAAAAACTTATCAGTGAATGTGTCTGCCAGCAAAGTGAATGTGATTTTCAATTTGCTGTTCAAAGGCTGCTTTTTTGACTGCTGTGTAAGGTTGCTTTCACACTGCGTATTTCTGGCATCTGTGGCGGTTCGTTGTAAAACTGACAACTACAGATACGATATGGCCCCCATGTATCCTTATGGGCCACGGATCGTATTTGGCCTAATTGCCATCCGATTTTGTCAGATCTGATTTGTGTCCGATTTTTTGCTTTATCCAAAACCGGAGACTCTCCGATTTTGGGCACAGCGGACCAAATCGGACCGAATTGGATGCGGCCCGATCCACGGCCGTTATCATGGGGGCCTATGGAGCACGGGTCCGAGGAAATAGCTGATCGTTCCTCGGACCCGATTTTAGTGTACTGAGCATACTCAGTACACTAAAACTGCTCCTTACCATCTAATTTCACTTCCGCAATGTATATACAATGTATATACATACATTGCGGAAGTGAAATTTAGTAAAAGAAAAGGGTAAAAATTAAAAATATGTATGCTCACCTGTCCAGCAAGTCCCCTGACGCTTCCAGCAAGCTCTGGATGCTGAGAGGACCTGCGGTTACGTCACAGCCCGGCAGCATCATCAGGTCACATGACCGCAGTTACCGAATTAACCTGTCATGTGACCCGATCAGCTGATCGGGTTGTGACGTAACCGCAGGTCCTCTCAGCATCCAGAGCTTGCTGGAAGCGTTGGGGGACTCGCTGGACAGGTGAGCATACATATTAGCCTAAGGTCACACTAGCTCTTGGATTCCGTTCAGGGGAGTCAGTCAAAAAGATTCTGGCAGCATTAAGTAAGGCTAGGGTCAGACGTGCATCTGCCCCTGAGCCTGGCCAATCCATCAGAAACTTAGTTTCTGGCCGGAGTAGTGCATAGTGTTACCAGCAGGTAACGCTATGCGCTACCTGTGTATGGATTGCTATGGTAACCGGACGCGTACCGCAGCCGCCGGCTCCTCAGAGAATCGCCGGTTATGCGCTTTAGCAGAGCGCACATGAAACGCTGTTTGCAGCATATTCCTGTTCGCTCTGCAAAACAGCATATCCTGGAGATCTCTGTGGAGCCGGCGCCTGCAGTAAGCATCCGGTGACCATAGAGATACATAGCCTGGCGGCACATAGCGTTACCTTCTGGTAACGCAATGCGCTGCTCCGTGCAGAAACTCTCAGCCCAGGAGATGTGGTATGATCAGACCATGTCCCTGTACAGTCAGACACATCCATTACACAGTACATAGCAGGGACACATATATAAGATTATCTCAGCACAGGAGATGTGGTATGATCAGACAATGTCCCTGTACGGTCAGATACATCTATTACACAGTAAATAGCAGGGACACATGTATAAGATTATCTCAGCACAGGAGATATGGTATGATCAGACCATGTCCCTGTACAGTCAGACACATCCATTACACAGTACATAGCAGGGGCACATATATAAGATTATATTAACACAGGAACATCTCTCTTATTATTATTATTTCAAGATCTACTGATTAAAATGAAATTCTGGAATCAGTCCCTTTGTCATTTATAGACACTAATATATACAGTATTCAGACCCTTTTAAATTTTTCACTCTTTGCTTCATTGCAGCCATTTAGCAAATTCAAAAACGTTAATTTGTTTTTTCATTAATATACACTCTGCACCCCATCTTGACTGGAAAAAAAACCAGAAATGTAGAAAGTTTTGCTAATTTATTAAAAAATAAAAACTAATATATATCACATGGTCCTAAGTGTTCAGACCCTTTGCTCAGACACTCATATTTAAGTCACATGAGGTCCATTTCCTTGTGAGATTATTATTATTATTTATTTATATAACACCATTAATTCCATTGTGCTGTTTATGAGAAAGGGTTACATACAAAATAATATGTATAGTTTACAGTAAATAAATTAACAATGACAGACTGGTACAGAGGGGAGAGGACCCTGCCCTTGCGGGCTTACATTCTACAGGATAATGAGGAAGAGACAGAAGGTCAGGGGTGTGTGGCAGTTCTGGTGGTGGTGAGACAGCATTGTGGTGGTGGTGGTGAGGTGGCAGAATGGTCATTGCAGACTGTAAGCTTTCCTGAAGAGATGGGTTTTCAGGTTCCGTCTGAAGGATCCGAATGTGGTGGATAATTGTATATGTTGGGGCATAGAATTCCAGAGGATGGGGGATACTCGGGAGAAGTCTTGGAAGCGGTTGTGTGAGGAACGAATAAGTGTAAAGCACAGGAGGAGGTCTTGGGAGGATCAAACATTATGTAAGGGAAGATATTGGGAGATAAGTTCAGAGATATAGGAAGGGGACAAGTTGTGGATGGCTTTGTAGGTCACTGTAAGCAGTTTGAACTCAATTTGTTGGGGAATTGGGAGCCAGTGGAGGGATTTGTAGAGGGGAGAAAGATGGTTCTACGCCTTCATTGGAGTCCAGTTGTGTTTAATTAAGCTGATAGGACTTGATTTGGAAAGGCCCACACCTGTCTGTATAAGAGCTCCCAGTGCATGTCAGGCGAAATGAGAATCATGAGGTTAAAAGAACTGCCCAGTGAGCTTAGAGACTGAATTGTGGCAAGGCACAGATCTGACCAAGGTTACAAAAGAATTTCTGCAGTCCTCAAGGGTCCTAAGAGCACAGTGGCTCCCATAATCCTTAAATGGAAGACGTTTGGGACCAACAGACATCTTTCTAGACCTGGCTGTCTAGCCAAACTGAGCAATCGTGGGAGAAGAGAGGTAAAGAAAAACCCCAAGATCACTGTGGCTGAGCTCCAGAGATACAGTAGGGAGATGGGAAAAAGTTCCACAAAGTCATCTATCACTGCAGCCCTCCCACAAGCCAGGCCTATATGGCAGAGTGGCCCGATGGAAGCCTCTCCTCAGTGCAAGACATATGAAAGCCTGAATAGAGTTACAAAAAAACACATGAAGGACTACCAGGCTATGAGAAATAAGATTCTCTGGTCTGATGAGATGAAGAAAGAACTTTTTGGTAATAGTTCTAAGCGGTATATGTGGAGAAAACCAGGCACTGCTCATAACCTGCCCAATACTATCCCAACAGTAAAACATGATAGTGGCAGCATCATTGGTGTTGTTCAGCTGCAGGGAAAGGATGACTGGTTGCAATTGAATGAAACATGAATTCAGCCAAGTACAGAGATATCCTGGATGAAAACCTCTTCCACAGTGCTCTGGACCTCAGACTTGGCCGAAGGTTCACCGTCCAACAAGGCAATGACCCTAAGCACACAGCTAATATAATAAAGGAATGGCTTCAGAACAACTCTGTGACTATTCTTGACTGAACCAGCCAGAGCCCTCTGGAGCATCCCTGGAAAGACCTGACAATGGCTGTCCACCAATGTTCATCATCCAACCTGACAGAACTGGAGAGAATCTACAAGGAAGAATGGCAGAGGATCCCCAAATCAGGTGTGAAAAACTTGTTGCATCATTTCCAAGAAGTCTCATGGCTGTACTAGCTAAAAAGGGTGCTTCTACTCAGTACTGAGCAAAGGGTCTGAATACTTATGACCATGTGATATTTCAGTTTTTCTTTTTTTAATAAATTTCCCAAAATGTCTACATTTCTGTTTTTTTTCAGTCAAGATTGGATGCAGAGTGCACATTAATGAGAAAAAAAAAGAACTTTATTGAATTTACCAAAGGGCTGCAATGAAACAAAGAGTGAAGAATTTAAAGGGCTCTGAATACTTTCCATACCCACTGTACCATTATCCAGATTTGTTTAGCTGATGAGCTATCAGCACTGCTCACATCAATCAATAAGAAACAATGAAAACTATATACTTTGATACCAGTTATATAACAGTATAAGTGAACAGTAATTCTGTTTTTCGACATACATTGGGAATATTTTTATCGAACATATATTCTAATGAATCCTAGCGAAATATCATATCCAGTTCCTGAAGTGCAACTACTTATATGTAGTCTCACGATTGGCTGCATTCAGTCTCTCGGCCACAGTTTGCGGTTAGCATCTGCACAGTATCAGACTTTATCGGACTGCACAATATCTTCTGTTGTCAGTCACATTGCCTCCCTTCAGGTTAGAAATCAGTCTTTCAAATGCCAGAACTTTTGAACAGTTTCCTGGCTTGAAAAAGGCCTTTTCCTATCTATAATGATAATGATGGAGGGTCCCTAGCGGTTTGTTGTCTCTTTTATAGTTTCAGATCAAACTAACTGCATGGTTCAAGGGTTTCTCCTACAGCCCAAGAGAAGAGGGTTGAATGGAAAGTGGGGTCTGCATTGTGGACTTTATCAGAGCCTGGTTTTATGTGATGACTAAATTCATGTTATCGTGAACTTTCTGACTAAGTCTCAGAGGTTGTTTCAGTTCACCCTGAAGTTGGCAGATTTCACAGGATGTTGCCAGCAGTTTTACCTCTTAATCTGTCACCACTTTTGTTCAAGCAATTCAGTTGATTAGGTTTATAATGTAATAAATCCTGTTCCACAGCCCTTTCTATCACGAAAGAAGATTTCCAAACTACGGTAGATTATGTCCATTGTGTTTGAGCTGGAATTTGGTGTTATAAACAGCGTTTCTGCTTGACTAATTTAGGTGCTGTTGTTCACACTAACATCATGACTTCCCTCTATATATTTGCATTGACAGATTTTATTGGGGGCCATGGATGGCAAAAATAGACATAAATATACCGGTAATGCAACATTTAGGAAGTGAGAACCAGGAACTACAGTAGATGCAGGGGTGGCAATCACACCCGGGTCCTGTATGTAGGCTAGGGAACCCAAAAGTCTCTTTGGCCTATAGAAAAAGACTAATGCTATTAAAGATTTGCAATAATTGGGGGCCCCGTTGGAGCTTCAAGTTACGCCACTGGTGAGAACAGACCTTCATCTCCTAAAAGAAGCACAGAAAAGTGATCAGCATGGTAAATTAATGTTCCATTTTATTTACATTGATGAGATTTTTTTTTTTCCTTGCAGTGATGGCTACAAACAAATTATGCCTTACGATCTGTATCATCCTCTTCCCAGGTAAGACTATTTCGATGTAGGTCCTAAGTGGTCACAGCTATGATTTTACAATGATGTGTTGAGAAGGGTATTGAATTGATTAGGATGTAAACTGATTTTTTAGCCAGCAATGATGAAGATTTTATATTAATATCAGTTTTGCTCCTCAGCAAACTAGTGAAAAAAGGAACTGTCTCTGATATTCATAGAAGAGTAAATCTCTTATCATACACATCTACGCATCAAACTCATCTGTGAGTATTTTTAATCCTCATTTGTTTCCGATGATTAAAAATACCATATTTTTCCTTATGGAGCAAGCAAAAAATTTCCAAATGGACTGGTACCTGTCCCACCAAGCAATTGCTCGTTTTAAAAATGGGCCTCCTGATGTTCGCCCTCTATGCTGGAAGCTATGTAATGAAGTTGTCTCTCCTCAGCATGTTTGGTGGTCATGCCCCATGGTCCAACGTTCTTGGAGAATAGTTAACAAACTTCTGTCTGATCTCACTGGAGTGTCCTTCACTCTAACCCCTGAGCTCGCTCTGCTGGGAATAAACCTGCAGGAGTGGCCAAGGCCCCTCCGCCCGATTGTAACAAATGTTCTAGTGGCAGCTAGGCAGAGCATCGCCAAGCACTGGAGACTCCCGACTGTTCCTGGTCTACCTGACATTGTCGCCCGCCTCAACTTGCATCTACAGCATGAACTAGTTTTGGCTCATGATGCAAAAAGACGAAATAAAGTCTTCGCCTGGTGGGACCCATGGGTTACATCTACATATAACACAATAGTGGGAGTAACCTGAATTCATTTGACTGGCTAAACATCGAGGAATGTGACATGCTCTCTGAGAATATTGTTTCCAAACTACTGCAGGAGTTTACACCTATCTGACATATTTTACTGTACTGTTCAGAGTATCCCCATTTCCCCCATTTATTGTGGGAGGGAAGTGGGGTGATAGTAGGGTCTTTCTTTCCTCCCTCCTCCCCCCCTCCTTCCATCCCCCCTATTTTTCCCTTCGTCTTCCTCCTCCCCCCCCCCCCCATTTGGTTTGGATTTCTTCTTTTTATTGTGGTTAAAATATTTGCCATATGTTTGCTGCTCCACACACTATATTTGTGTTTCGATTAACTGCTCTTTATATTCTAATGTTTATTCAAACATGGTACAAGTTTATGAGTATGAGATTTGATACTTGGAATGCCATTGTCAACTGTTTACTGTGTAATGTTCCACTTCAAAATTCAATAAAAATTTAAGTTTAAAAAAAAACAACATATTTTTCTCTTCATAAGAGGCACCGGATTATAAGATGCACCCACAAATTTGGTGAAAGAAAAAAAAATGTTATTGTTAAATGGGGTCCGTCTTATAATGCCAGTGTCCATCTTACAATCAGTATATACGTCCCTCATCCTGGTACTTGAACCTCCCCATCCTGGTATATATGTCCCCCATGCTGGTACAGATAGCTCCCGTGCTGGCACACATAGCCCCCATGCTAGCACGTATAGCTCCCATGCTGGCATGCATAGCCCCCATGTTGGCACACATAGCCCCCCATGTTTGCACACATAACCCCCATGCTGGCACACATAGCCCCATGTTGGCACACTGCACTCATGTTGCCACACATAGCCCCAATGCTGGCACACAGAGCCCTCATGTTGGCACACTGCCCCTATGTTGGCACACAGAGCCCCCATGCTAGCACACAGAGCCCCCATGCAGGCACACTGTGGCACACTGTCCCCCATGTTGGCACACTGTCCCCCATGCTGACACACTGTCCCCCATGCTAGCACACTGCCCCCCATGTTAGCACAGTGTCTCCCATGCTGGCATACTGCCCTCCATGTTGGCACACTGCCCCCCCATGCTGTCACACTGTACCCCATGCTGGCACACTGCCCCCAATGTTGGCACACTGCCCCCCATGCTGGCACAATGCCCTCTATGCTGGCACACTGCCCTCATGCTGGAACACACCCCATGCTGGCACACATTGCCCCCATATTTTCACACACTGCCCCCCATGCTGGCAAACTGCCCCCATGCGGGCACACAGAGCCCCAACCCTGTC
>JARQOC010000003.1:486910010-487124975 GCA_033576535.1 Allobates femoralis
TTTCAGCCCAGATTCAGCCAAATGCTGCAAAGTTGATTGGACGGCGCTTCATAGTACAGATGGACAATGACCCAAGCATACAGCCAAAGCTACCCAGGAGTTCATGAGTGCAAAAAAGTGGAACATTCTGCAATGGCCAAGTCAATCACCAGATCTTAACCCAATTGAGCATGCATTTCACTCGCTCAAATCCAGACTTAAGATGGAAAGAACCACAAACAAGCAAGACCTGAAGGCTGCGGCTGTAAAGGCCTGGCAAAGCATTAAGAAGGAGGAAACCCAGCGTTTGGTGATGTCCATGGATTCCAGGCTTAAGGCAGTGATTGCCTCCAAAGGATTCACAACAAAATATTGAAAATAAAAATATTTTGTTTGGGTTATGTTTATTTGTCCAATTACTTTTGACCTCCTAAAATGTGGAGTGTTTGTAAAGAAATGTGTACAATTCCTACATTTTCTATCAGATATTTTTGTTCAACCCTTCAAATTAAACGTTACAATCTGCACTTGAATTCTGTTGTAGAGGTTTCATTTCAAATCCAATGTGGTGGCATGCAGAGCCCAACTCGCGAAAATTGTGTCACTGTCCAAATATTTCTGGCCCTAACTGTAGTTCGGATTATAAGACGCACTCCCCACTTTCTTCGGATTATAAGACGCACCCCCACTTTCTTCCAAAACTTGGGGGAACAAAAGTGCATTTTGTGATCTGAAAAATACAGTGCATTTATTTTCTTGCAATTTTTGCCATGATTTTTGGAAAGGTACCCACATATTCTCATCACCAACCAGATTGGTGCAATCTTTGAAGTGGCTGTATTTATGGTGCATACACTCATTGAAAGTTGTGTTGCAGGTGATTGCTGGTACCATTGCTAGGTCAAATGGCAGCATTGGTCCTAGACACAAAGTCTGCATCATAACTAGCTAACAGTAGGTGTGAGTAGCACTCACTATGGAGTACTACCTAAGGACTACAGTAGGGAAAAATGAAGTGCACAGCAGTATGTTTCAGCTTGCACTTTCACTAATGGGGGAAACCTGCCTAGCTATAAGAGAGAAAACCATTATTGAGAAAGTTTGAGAATATCCACTACAGGGTGTAGCAGAGAAACCTATTCCTGTGAGCAAATAAGATTTAATGCCTGTACATTATGAGGTTTGTCATCAACAGAGAGATTGGTGTCTGAATACGAATGATTGATATTGGATAAATGTGTGATTTGGCCTCGTGAGCGCACAGATGTGTTTCTACAGGGCTTTTCTTCAGGAGTGGCGACAAAGAGATGTGGCTATACTAAGCACTGAGCATAATAGTGCTATTTAGTAAAAGCAGCCACACAGACGCTCTGCAAGAAGAGCTGCTAAGGTCTGCCATCAGATAGTATGAAGTGTTTAGTGTCGAAAGTGCAAGCATACTGCCAATCATCTACCTAAGGGTCCTGTTACACTTGGCGACGTTCCAGCGATCCCAACAATGATACGACCTGGTAAGGATCACTGGAACGTCGCTACGTGGTCGCTGGTGAGATGTTAAACAGTCCAATCTACTCAACGATGCAGCAACGATACGGCGACCCATGTAACAACCTCGGCGGTCATTGGGACCCTTTCACCCAGCAGTTAGTCTTACGACTCAGACCTACGTGGCTGAGTTCTGAGTCGCCAACAAGGTCATTGTTAAGGCGTCAAACACACCGTTGCATGCTGGCCAGAGGGAGCCCGGCGATCAAAAAATGGTGTAGGCCATTTTGACGTGATCTCACAGCAGGGGAACGATCGCTGCTATGTCTCAAACATCAACAGCGAGTCAACAGCGAGATCACTGCCGAGGTCGCTGTTGCATCATAAAACCTGATCTCGCTAGATGTGACTGGGGTTTTAGGTTATGTTGTTTTCTTATGTCATCAACGTTATAAACACCGTTTGTTGTCTTTTAAGGCTGGGGTCACACTTGGAAGTGTAATTGCATTGACCGCATCCAGATCTGGATGTGGTAAACGCAATTGCCTTCACACACATTTTTTTGCAAAAATGTGTTCTGTAAACCGCAATGCGGTAACCGGATTGCTCCGGATGTATAATCATGAGCAAAGCGGTTACCGTATACTTTGTTCATCCCTGCTGCAGCAGGGATGAACAAAGTGTTAAATTTTATTAAAACATTAAATATTAATAGTAACTGTGGGCAACATGTCTCTAGGGGGTGCCCAGGCCCCTAGAGACATGCTGTCTACTCCTGTAGGCATGTGAGGGGTTAATGAGGCAGTCATACTATACCCGGCTTTTGTCGGCATTGTACAAATTTCTGAATGAAGCCGTGGCTCCTCACAGTAGAGGAGATACTGTACGTAATGTCCGCATAGTATCAGCCGCTGTCCAGGGTCCTGTAAGCATTAACATTAGGTCTATGGCGGTGCGCTGCCCATAGAAATAATGTTACAACTTACAGGACCAAGGACAGGGGCTCATACAGTACGTACATTACGTACAGTATCTCCTCTACTGTGAGGAGCCGCGGCTTCATTCAGAAATTTGTACAATGCCGACAAAAGCCGGCAATAGTATAACTGCCTCATTAACCCCTCACATGCCCACATGAGTAGACAGCATGTCTCTAGGGAGGGTGGGCACCCCCTAGAGACATGTTGCCCACAGCTACTATTAATATTTCATGTTTTAATAACATTCAACACTTTGTTCATCTCTGCGGCAGCAGGGATGAACAAAGTATACGGTAACCACATTGCTCAGGATTACACATCAGGATTACAGCTCAAAACCGGATCAGGATTTAAAAATTCTGCCGCAAGTGTGACCCTAGCCTAAGAGACTATTGAGCCATCAGTCTCGTCAACTCCCTGTGAGTATGGTTATGTTGAACTGTTACCAGTGTGCTACTGTGTTCCTTTTAGCCATCCTTAAGTGGGGACAGCATCATTAAAGATACCATCGCTATTTACAAATATATCAAATAACTATTAGAAGTATACCAAGTCAATTAACACATTCAGGATGGGAACAACCAAAACTGACATCAGAGAAAAAATACTGTAGAAATCTGGATAGCTAAGATTACCATATCTATGTGTTTTATTTAATTATGTGTCGATATTTTCTTACATCTTTATATCAGATCAATATTTTAAAAATGTATATTGAACATTCATTATATTTGCTTATATAGCACCATAATATTTAATAGACTTCATCACTATTCCCAATGGGACTCACAATCTAAATTCCTATCAATATGTCTTTGGAGTGTGGGAGGAACTGGAGAACCTGGAGGAGACCAACACAACACAGAGAGAACATTCAAACTCCTTGCAGATGTTGTCCTTGGTGTGACATGAACCTAGGAATTGGGTGCTGTAGAGCAACAGTGCTAACCACTGAGCCTCCATATTACCCATATCTGCATGGTGTGCATGTGTTATCCTCACTGACCATACCATTTCTTTTATTCTTTCAATATATATTAAGGTACCGTTAGACACAGAGATATATTGCTTGCAACCCCACTGGTTGCAAGTGAAATCATGGACACATTGTTCCATTTTGTTGCCGTGTACAAGTGGAACAATGTGTCCATGATTTCACTGCAACCAGTGAGTTGCAAGCAATATATCTCTGTGTGTTACGGTACCTTTAGAAATGGGTATGGTGAATCATGCATTCATAATAGACTATATTACATTTTTCTATAATACAGTATTCACACACATATATGCTAATTGACCCAGAATTATGTGATTAACCTCTTCTGAGACTTGTTAAGTTCATTTGATCACCTTTGAAAAAGAAATTTATTTTTATGTATGCTTAACCCTTATTCTGCTGGTCACATGAGTTGGTGTATCACAAAGGAGTTAAATAGAAGTCATTTCTTAGTGGAAGCGGGGAGTCGTTTTGAAAGTAACATGATTCCTACATTGCTTCTGCTTCTGAAATCATTTTTTTAATGACCTCAGCTTCCAGCTTGGCTACTCATGAGTGTGAAAATATTAGTTTTAGGTCTCATTTTACAGGTCTAAAGTCAGGGCTGCCTTAATGATCGAAAGTGAGCCCCCGACCATCTCCCTTGGAAACCGGATGCTTACTATTGTTTCTTGTATAATAACCTATATAGTAAATCCACAGTAGCAGTGATTTTGAGCTCACGTGTCACTTTTCTTTTCCCCCTTTTTTCATCTTTCTCCAGCACATTATATAGACTGAGAATACGGAGATCTGCTGCAATACTTTTTGCATCTAGTAGGAATTTAGTTACAACCACCTTTGATGTGCTGCCCTATACTAGAAGCTTTTTTCACGACCTAAACAAACGCAGTTCCGTGATATTAAAGTGTGTCGATGAAATAAGCAGATGGACATTTGTAGCACTCTTTTTATCGCTTTTCCATATTCTATAACTACTTTCTCTATGGGAAGTCCCAACAGTATGACTAATATGTGAAAGTGAAAGCTTCAGAAAGAGTGCAAATTAGAATATGTGTAAAAAATCATTACCTTTTATTTTATTTTATTTTACCATTTTTAATATTTTTTTTAATACGATATTTTAAGAAAATTGTTTTTAAATCCTTAAATTTGTTAAACAGTGTGTAAAAGTGTTGCCAATCTGAATTTCAGTAATTTTAATTAAACCTCAGGCCCTATGGCCGAATTGTCCCTCGATGGCTTTTTTGGGCCCCCGGGCAGATTCCTGGACCGCAGTGCTCAGGCTGGCAGACATGTTTTGCCGACTGCCCTTTAAATCCAGCTCCCAGTGATCTCTATGCCACAGCCTCAGTCTCTCCAGTGAGGTATATGCTCCCAGCCTCTCTTGTGCTGTATAGGGCTCTAGAAAACTGGAAAAGCAGTTGAGAACCAACATGACCAGTATCACCGACGCCAAAGAGATACAGCTCCAGCCACCACAGTAGGGGTGAGTTGATTTTTTAAGCAAATATAGCGATTAATTTTCAAGTTGTTAATTTTGTACAGTCCCCTAAGGATTGTAGAAATTTCCAAATGGCCCTCGGCAGAAAAATGGATCCCCGCCCCTGGCTTAGAGGATAATTTGATTAATAGGAAATCATGACATGTTGGTAGAATGTACTATTACTTTCAGAATGGTGAGTGTTTACTGCCAGAACACTACCTGTGCTGGTGTTCAAGGGGCCATATTGATATTTTACAGAGTAACCATCATTTTGTTTTGGTTTTTTTCCTAAATCAATCGTATATTTAAATATAAGAAACTTACAGTGTATCCCCACTACTGAAAAATCTAGATGTCAGTTGGTGCTCAGAAAGCTCTATGGCGCTTGAAGCAGAATGTCTGTCTGCCTCCAATGTTTTACACCCTCCCCTCGCACAAACACCAACTGCCATCTCTTATCTCAGTAATAGGAAAGCTTAAAGGGTATTTTAAGCAAGACTTAAGACTTTTGAGAGTAAATGATCAATCCTGGAGGACAAAGAATCAGGTTTCCTTGAAAAGATATATTACAAAGTTTCTTTGTCAAGCTACAGACTCCAGTGTATCCGAATATAGTGCGTGACAGTGGCGCACAGACCAACAATGTCTGGCGCACTACACAAAACAGACAAGGGAAACACCAATGGGGGGACAAATACAGAGGAGGTCCTTGCTCGTAGGGAATGGGGGAATGGAGACCTCCTGCACTCACCTGTGGCTTTGCCCTGATCAGTCTACCTTCCCTATATGGGTTCTTTCACCCTGTCGCCCTGTCAGAATACCTAGTCCCTTGCTGGCCCTGATATTAACCCTCAATAGGGAGATGGCCGGGTCCCAACTGCTGCACTAATATAAACAAGAGGAGAAGTAAAGGCAGACAGGGAAACAACAAGACAACGTCACACCAGCTGCCAAACTTCTAGGCAGCAGATAGCATGGCAATGGTCAGCTTCTCCAAAGCAGCACCTTTCCAGGAATGGGGTTCAATCACCAGTATGGCATGCTGGAACATGTGACCATATAAAGGAGATGGGTATGATCACATAGCAACATCACCTGGGTAGAAACTAGGAGCATTGCAGCAACAGAAAATTACATTCACTCCTACACTGCCAAAGGAAAGAAACATGTTTAATATGATTTCTCAATACAGAAAAGAGACAGAGGTCCAAAACCATTCACAAGTCTCTAAAGTAAGAGAGACCATTTTGGCATTCTTATTTTCATACATGCTATTGGTGCATGAAATAAAAATGAATCTCAAGGTTTCTTTTTAATGCTGTACCTCCTACAAGAATTCTCACTGCACTATGGCATTTCTGTGCAATGTATCTGAACCCTCAGAGCTGTGCTCTGGAGTTCTTCGATTGGCAGGTGGCTGGAATCCAACGTATCTAAACATATTTGATAGTGTGTTGTTTCCTTCCAAATTCAACAGTTCCTACCAATATGTATTGATTGTGTATGACCACCATAAGGATGTGTTCACTCTGACTACATAGAAGTCGATCAGCAATTGATGTATAACCTGTGTTTACAGGCCGATATCAAACATAAGGGGTACTTCACACACAGCAACATCGTTAAAGATGTCGCTGAAACGTCACAGGAATTGTGACGTAAAAGCGACCTAGCCAGCGACTTCGCTGCGTGTGACACGCATCAGCGATCTGGCCCATGCTGTGAGATCGTTGATCGTTACAAATCATTCAGGACCATTTCTTGGTCATCACACTCCCGCAAGGGCAGGGTGTGTTTGACACCTTAACAACGACATCATTAGCAACTTTGAACCCGGCCACGTAGGCAGGCTTTTGCGTTGCCTTTCCCACTTCTCTGACTGAAAAGAAGGCAACTTAGTAGCACTTCCGTCCTTTGTTCCATAGCTACTTTGTTCCTGAGCGTGCTGGTTTGCGGATCATAGTAAAGAGGTCTCCAGGCTGCAATACTACAAACGTCTTTACGGTAGGCATCATTTCAGGTATCAAATTATGATCTTGTAGCGCTTCCATTTATACTACTATGACATTATCTGCAATCGACCAATCAGAACGCACTAGCAAGCACCAATCAGAGCTGAAGGTGCGTGATAAAGCACACGTGGTGGCTTCAGCGTCAAACACCCACCCCTAACATAGGTGTGAGTCGTCAAATTAGCTGCTGTGTGACACGTCTTCAACGACCAGTGAGGTCGTTATGCATGTCCGTATCATTGCTGTGTCGTTGAGCAGATCTGACTGTTTGACATCTCACCAGCGACCGTGTAGCGACGCACCAGCGATCCCTGGCCATGTCAAATCGTGGCTGTGATCGCTGAAAGTTGCAAAAGGGCCCTAAGTACTGTCACTATTCTCAGTCCTGTTTACACAAAATACTGATTAGAACTTTGAATTGTAATCAAGCTTAAAAATTATGTCACTCAACAACAAGAATTTTGCTTGTGTGTTGAGTGACAAGCAACTTGTTTACATTAGCCGATTATGAAGCACGATTGACGATAATTGCTAAGTGTAAGTGCATCCTTAGGAATTAAACTTTAACCTATGTACTAAAACAGATAGACCTTTTATGTTTCTTCCTTAGATGGGAAAGACACCCTGGACTGCTTGCTCCTCATCTTGTGGTGGAGGGATTCAAAGCCGAACAGTCTCCTGTGTAGAAGAAGACATGCAGGGGCAAATTAGTCCTGTGGAAGAATGGAAATGTATGTACACACCAAAGATGCCAATAGTCCAGCCATGCAATATTTTTGATTGTCCAAAATGGTTTGCACAAGAATGGTCTCCGGTGAGTGTCACATACTAAATTCTTGTTTTTCATCACTTATGCAATTAGTGAGATATAAAATGAATATTGATAGATGTATGTGTGAATAAAAAACTATAATAAGGATGATAAGTCATGCAGCTGAATAAATGGAACATGTGCTTATAATTTTTTTTCTAGTGCACCGTTACTTGTGGTCATGGACTGAGGTACCGAGTAGTTCTTTGCATTGATCACAGAGGCATACATACAGGGGGCTGCAGTCCTAAAACGAAAACCTCACATCAAGGAGGAATGTACTGTGCCTATACCTTGCTTTAAGATCAAAGGTAAGTTACCCCAAGCTCCCAATGTATAGCACTTTAACTAAAAAGATTAAGAGAGTCTTTCATCTAACATGGAAGCCACATTTTCCAACAAACCTTTCTTTATTCACTACAAGACATATAATGCTAATTCAACCTTATGCTTTTTGGTTCCACTGTGTTTCAACCCTACATTTTCAAGAATTTAGGGAAAACCTAAGCTCTATGACTGCAAATGTAGGTAGATTATGATCAAAGTAGTAGAGACTACCTATCATTAACAGGGACACTCTGGACCTTGTACTTTTCCTAATTGTGGTTTTTGATTGGATAGAGATTGTTAGTAAAGCACAGGTCTTTTTTCATTTATTACTTTTAGCATGATGTGGAAACTTGAATATTTGTCTACAGCTTAATTTGAAGGATCTTCTAACCTACAGAAAATTGAAATATAAGGGTTTTTTGATAACCGATACCCTACCGATTGAGGCCTACTAGTTAGAAAGTTACCACTGATTAAATTTAAGTCCTAAACAGGCCTGACTAATTAGAATGTGGTTAAGCATAGCATGCAGGTATGTTCCTAACATGCCGCTGTTTAACATGGAGCTAGACAAGGTTCAAACGCAAAATCTTATGTAGCTTGAATTTCAACTTATATATTTGTGTTTATGTATTAGGGAATTATGTGAGCATTCCGGGACTTTTGCATTTATACCAACTTCTTTATATCTTGTAGTAGTAAATACTGGTAGCTGTAAATGACATTTGAGACATGAGGAAACATTTTGAATAATAATGTATTAGTGCAGACAGCCCAGTGTTGACATTATACTACTTATATGGCATGTGTTAGTATTACAAGTACATTGCGAGTTAAAGACATTTAGAAAAGTCTTAACTTTTCTTTTGGAAAACCCAAGGATCAAGAGCAGACATTGATTCTAAAGAGTCCATACATTTAGACATTAAGGTACTATATACACATATACACACAAGTATAATTAAGATATGTATATAGTGTATACACATAACATATGTATATACACAGTCATTTTTTTTATGTGTTTATTCAGCTAACCAGATGATTTTTGTTTTGTTCATTCATTCATTCATAGCTGTAATAGCCATAACTTATTATTCTTACATAAGAATAAAATATAGGTCTTATGTTCATCCCCAGACGAGCTGTCGTTTTTCAAGTGCCATTTTGCCAAATACATTTCTAAAAGTTAAAATTACTGTATGTTAACTTTATCTATAGATTTAATAAAGTAAAAAAAATCACGCTATTCACCATTCACGATAAATAATCAAGTGAGCCCATGTGAGGCTGAACTTCATGCCCATGTGGCATATCAGCCCATGCCCGTGTTATATAACTTGAGTAAATAGTACAAAGTAAATAGTACTAAGAGAGCCTGCTTAAGATAAAGCACTAGTAATGGATGTGCTTTTTAATCTCTCTATGGCTGCCTTCACATTTGCGTTCCCCTCCGCAGTGTTCTGTGGAGGGGATCCGCAATGTGACCGCAGCACCGCAAGCCCCTATCTTTATAATGGGAGTGCACGGCGTACAAATCACCCAGTCTCGTCTGCACCAGAAATGCAACATGTCGCGTTCGTGGTGCGGACGAGAGTGTGTGATTTGTACGCAGGCTCCGCCTGCACACAGATCACATGTGGCAGTGAGTGGGTGCGCACGGTCATGCGCAGTCAAAGCAGCACCATGCGCTCCCATTATAAAGATAGGGGCTTGCGGTGCTGCGGTCACATTGCGGATCCCCGCCTATGTGGCTAAAAGTTCTGTGAGTTACACAATACAGTTCCTGATAAATAGCATGTACCATTTTACCACTGACATGAGATATCGTTGGGTTGTTACTGAGACTACAATGGAAAACACTATCTCCTTGCAATATTTTTTCTTATCAGAAATTGCAAACATCAACATAGCAAATTGTGAATGTGCTCCCTTTGTATGCAGAAATCTTACACCTTTCAGGCTATACAGTTAAATCTTTGCTTACTTTATAGCTTTTGACTGTTGTCCTGAAAACCAGTGAGATGTTTAGCGTCTTCTTCCTTATTGAAGTCCGATAAAGTTTTATTTTTCTCATTTTTGCACATAACTATTTTTGGAGTAAGTTAAAATAAATTGTTGGGGAGTGCAGCAATGTTTTTTAGTTTGAGAGGGATTTATTATTAAACTTGTGGATATCCAACAGCTTTCAGTCTGGCAAGGAAGATTGATTCTGACTAGGGATGGGCGAGCTTGAACTGTAAAGTTCAGGATCTGTAACGTACACCTTGTGTTCTGGCACAGACACCAAACACAGTTTTCCCTGGGAAGTTCATGTTACAGTTCGGGTTCGGTTTCGGGGGTGGGAGAGCTGTAAATAGAAAGACAATAGTGGTTAAAGAGCAGCATTATACTTACTGGAATCGGGTGTCCTCCCACTTGTACTACGAGCTGCCACCTCAAGCCTGTCTTTACTTTGGAAGGCAATCAAAATACAGGGAAGCTTATTATATTGTTTAATTATTTAAATAAATAACTTAATAAATATGTGAGCTTTCCCTATTTTTAATTGCTAGCCAAGGTAAAACCCAGGCAGCTGGGGGCTGGGATTCTCAGCATCGTAAGGCCCAAGTGTTCTCGGTCCTCTATGCTGAAAATCGCAGCCTGCAGCCGCCCTTGAAACTGGTGCAATATTTCATAGCACTATTTTCAGGTGCTTTGCCTCGCCCTTCCAGTAGCCCTGGTGGCATTGGCACACTGGTTCATTAAGGGGATAATGCCAGCTTTGTATTGGCAGCTGGCACTAAGCCCAAGTTTCATAATGTCGAGCCAATGTTAGACCCACCCACTATGAATATCTAGTAAACATTATAAAAAACACAACACAGAGAAAAAATATTTTAATTGCAATAATACACAAAAGACATCCCTAGTTACCATCTTTAAAAACACAAAGCAAAACCCTCCAAAGATAATCCACAGGTTAACACAGGATTGTCTGGTCACCGTACACACCGCTGAGAAAATGACTTTGGATGTGCTCACGGTGACATCAGAGTCTGGATCATCCCAGTTCAGAGCTGATGCGTCAACTTATGTAATAAGATAAATTCTATTACAAATCATGTTTCAAAACAGTTGGAATGATGTGTAGTATGTGAAGAAACCAAGAATGCTATGATATGGAAATCTCATATAGCCATGTTTTATTCACAAAATAACATAGAACACAGATCAGAATTTGAAAGTTAGATTTTTTTTTTCATTTGAATAACTAAGCTCATTTAAAAATTGATGACAACATTAATCTCAAAATATTTAGGACAGGGTTAACAAAAGGTGGTAAAAGTAAGTGGCACTAATGGAAAAGAGCTAGAGTGTAAATCGTAAGCCAAGTCACTTACTTGTGCATAAAAAGAGCATGTTAGAGAAGCAGAGTCTCTCAGAAGCAAAGATGGTCAGAGGTTCATCAATCTGTCAACAAATACGTCTCATATACATCTCACCAAGTACATCAACTTTTAAAAAGATTCAGCGATTCTGGAAAAATCCATGTGTACAGGGACATGGCCAGCAATACCACTTGTGATCTATGGGCCCTCAGGTGAAACTAGATTAAAAACAGGCATGTTTGTCGTGTAAATCACTGCTCAAACTCAGGAATACTTTCAGAAATCATGAATATCTGTAAACAAATTTTGTCCTCCAATCCAGAAATGCAAGTGAAAATATTTTACAAAGAAGAAGCCATGTGTTAACACTTGTTGGAAATGCAGCCCAGGCATTTTCTCTGGGCCATAGCTCATATAAACTGGACTGAGTCAAAATAGAAACGTTTCAATGAATCAAAAATTGACTTTTTTTTTTTGGAAACAACGGACACCATGTGATACAAACTCAAGAGGAATGTGACCTTCCAGCTTATTATCCGCACTCAACCAAAAAGCCTGCATCTCTTATGGTAAAGTGTTGCATTAATGTCTACATCATGGGCAGCTTACACATCTTGAAAGGCACTATCAATGCTGAGCATGATATATTAGAACAACATACATTCCTCTCCACACAATGTCTGTTTCAGGAAAAGTCTTGTTAATGTCAGCTAGACATTGCTAAACCACATACTGCATCTATCAGAACAGCATGGCATAGCAGATGAGATCGAGTGATGAACTGGTCTTAGGCCGGGTTAACATTTATGTTTGTGTCTGCATGCGGAGGGCTAGCAGGGCAAACGCTGCCATACTGATGTGAACGCAGCGGAGATTCTCCACATGCGTTCACATCAGTATGGTGCCCGGCCAGCCAATCAGCGGGCTCTGTGGCGGCCAGGAGGCGGAGACCAGCAGCAGAGATCTCCTCCCCCGGGTGCCGCCGAGATCGCTGATTGGCCACCGGGAGAGCCTCCTCCCGGCTGCTGCCGAGATCGCTGATTGGCCACCGGAAGAGATATCAATGTGATCTGCAGCGTTCTCCTGCGCTGTCATGCGGAGGACACTGCGGATTCATTGAGATCCATTCATTCTTTATGCGCTTGCGGGCACTTGCTGATAAAACAAGTGCCCGTGAACGCACAACACATGCAACAGTCTGTGTTCGGAAAGTGGAGGAGGGCGCACAAATTGTGCACATCCGAACGCAACCGCAACCGAACGCAACCAAGCGCAGCTACTATGTGTTCCCATGTTAAACATATGAACACAGTGTACATGCGTTTGGCTGCGTTCTGTTACGCATGTTGTAGGCAAAGTGATTCTGAATCCAAATATGTTTAACTTAAGCATTGGGTGTAACCATCCTAACACAATCAAAGCATTTAGTTTTAGGTATATAGCAGAGCTGATAGAGCTGCCCCCGCCCCCACACCAGGCTTTCAATAGAGATTGTACATTGACAGCAGGAGTGGTGTCGGACTGCCTTGCACGTGATTAAGTAGTTCTTAAAGAGAAATCACTGGATGATAATACCTTTAGTTTATGTAAATGATAGCACACAGCCTGATAAGAGAAGCACAGTTAATTTTAGTTTTTTTTAACCCTTGCAGCATGCAGTCTTTAGCTTACATAAACAAAAGCCTGTTGACAGATTCTCCTTAACCACATATTTATTTACTGTTGTAAAAAGAAGGCAGGATGCTGTAGACATGGCCGTATCCCAACATTTTTATGTGTATTGCTTTCATCAGTTTCTAAATTAGTTTTTTTTTTTCAAATGAAATGGAAATATATATAACCTTCAACTTCTGATCTTTGTTTTGATGTGAATAAAATACGGCAAAACAGATTTCTAAATTATTGCATTCTTGTGTTCTTAACATTTTGCAATGTCCCAACTTTTTTGTAAATTAGGATCGTACTAAAAGAAGCATCTTAAATTAAATCCATATTTCATTCCATTTCTATAGAATTCTCATTACCTCAACTGCCCACACCACCTTAAGCCATCTTTAAAAGGGCTTAAAGTATTTAGAAATCATGAAAAAAATTGACTTTCTAGCAATTTTGTTTAAAATAGAGATGTACCGAGCCTGGGGACAAGCTTGCAACATATGACCATCTTCCATCTTTCTGCTTTGTATCTTTACCTTCTGTTACAGATGTGAATTGACAATACTTTAGCATACCTTCCAATTTAGCAGTTCCCACAAAGGGCCAGAGTGCTTGCAGTATATAACTTCTCATAGCATGACATAGAGGACAATAAAACCTATATCCATATGTGAGGAAATGGTAGATACAACAGTTTGCCATAACATTGGATCAAGATCAGTCACCCTTGTCAGCGAATGAATTCCTTGCACGGATTTCACTACCTTGAGAGCAAAAATCTGAGAATTATCATTGGCTAATTGAGGGAAAAATGAAATGAAGTGGAGAATAAGACAGTGTGTTTGACATTTTGTGTCCTGTTTTTCATCAGTAATAACTAAACAAAATATGTTCCTCATTCTTGAAGTGTAACTCCATCGATGAGCTGATAAGATGAGTTTTGGGGCTATTTATTGTGCTTTCCTGCTTAGTTTTCAAGTCTAGGTTTCATCTTGAAGGTTATGCTCCTTTTTATGATGTTTTACGCAACATCTTGATTATCTTCACAGACACCATCTTGGGTCTCATATTACTGTTTGCAAAGTGTCTTCAGAACTTGTGGGCCCAGTTTTTTTTATTGGTTTTCTCAGCATAGCTACTTCTTGTTTCCAAGCCGTTTGTTATCTCTTTAACATGTGTTTTTGGGGATAGGAGATTCCATGTATAAAATTGTATGGGTTATTTAAAGAAGAGGAAATTATAGTACCTTCTCAACATCTCGGCCAGCTGTAACACAACCTCTCATTTTCATACGTCTTTGTGCTGCACTTATAGAGTTTTCCATTATTTATGTTTCCATTATTGGACCTAATAACACGTATCATTATCCAAATATTACATCTTATTATAGTCTTTTGCTGATCTGTTCATTATAACTGGTTCTTCTTTATAGAACCTTTTATATAGCAATCACCAATGATTATTGCAAGTCAGCAGAAAGTATTCTGCAATTTCCTACTGCCTTATTAACCAATATATTGTCAAAACTGGGTTATTATACATTGTGCTCACAGGGGGGAAACTCTAAGGAAATAGACTGAGAAACCGTAGCAATTACTAGGTCATTTGAGTTCATTTGGTGGAATTTTGGTGGCCTTCCAGTTGTGATGCATAATAGGAAGCACTGCTAAAGGGGCCAAATTTTAACATGACTTATTTAAAAAATTCCACACAAAGCAATTAAAAAGTGGTTATTATGTGAAAATACTAAACACTATGAAATTGATATTGTTTATTTAAAATGAAAGATTAGCTGCTTTATAACCTGGAAGGGGCAGATTCTTTATGATAAATTCTTCATTAATCAACTCCACATATATATATCGGAGTGAGCAACAGGCTACGCAGTGTTATAGTCTATAAACTTAAGGTGCATTTACACTGAACGGTATGATGGCAAAATCCAATCTGGGGCTGTCAGGGTGAACCTGACTGCCCCGGACCGGATCTGGATACAGAATCGGAGGACCAATTATGCCCTCCAGTCGTTGTCCAGCCATATGGCTCATTTGGAGCCGCAGCTGCTGATAATTCAGTACCGTGGCTCGCAGGGAGCGAGCCACTGCTCCTGAACTGTCAGCAGGGGACATCTCCATGATGCTGAAGTGCAGTGCCGAGTGGCGCTGAGTTTCAGCACCCGGCGTCCGGCTCCCGGATGCGGCTCTGGTGTGATCCGGCGCCATAAAACCCCCATGTTAGGGGGCGCCGGACACACCGGACTGGAGGATCCGGGAGCATCCAGGAGGATCAGCATTTTTCCCCCGGACACAAAAATGTTGCATGCAGCATTTTTGTGTCCGGAGAAAAATCCAAATCCTCCTGGATTCTCCCGGACAGATGGAAACCGGCCCCATAGACATAATATGGGGCCGAAATCAGATTTGGTTTACTACGGACAGCCCCAGATCGAAAAAACGTAATGTGAAACCGGCCGAACTCTTTATCAGAAGGTTGTAAAATGGGAGCAACATACTTATCATACATATACTACTAATATATAATGTTTACCATGGTTACTGTTTCTCATGTATATAGTTCTTTCATAAAATCCATAAAAGCTTATGTAAAAAGATATTTATACAATTACTAAACATTGGAAAACTTCCTATATCAATCTCTATGTTCTCCCACAGTAAAATAATAACACTTATTCTCACCTCTGGGACCGGCTTTGTTCTAGCGGTGTGGGCTCTGCATCTCTCGGGACTCGCGTGACATTGATGCATTCGCAGCCAATTATCAGCCCCTTCACTTTCCCCTCCTTAGGACATAATGTGTGATTTGTCTGAAGGAGGGGACAGTGAAGCTAGCACTGATTAACCGCAGGGCCTGTGTGATAGCCCTAGGACAGCCAGCGCCAACACTGCTGGAACAACACCGACACCGGAGGTGTGTAGAAGTGTTAATATTTAAACGTGAGAAACAATATGAATTGCGAAGGGGTTGACCAAGTAGTGGGCAAACCCCTTTAATGTATCCGACTCTTAAAATGAGATAGGGAGAAAAAGGTAGAGAATAAAAACAAAAAATGAAGAAAAGAGAGAGAGAGACATATTAATTAACCATAATATGCACACAATGTTTTAAAGGACTAAGTGGGGAGTAAGCTGAAATGTTATCTTTGATGGAACATGCCATAATATAGAAATACATATTTTATTACCTTACGTTTTATGGAGTTTTAATTTTAATCAATAGATTTTGGAGTAATAATAAATTCCACAATTGAATGTTTTTAAAAAACCTGTTTCTTTGCTTAAATAATCTTAAATATGTGCCCCTGCTATGTACTGTGTACTGTCTGTGACCGATACAGGGACATGGTCTGATCATATCATATCTCTTGTGCTGAGATAATCTTATATATGTGCCCTGCTATGTACTGTGTAATGGCTGTGTCTGACCATACTGGAACATGGTCTGATCATACCACATCTCCTGGGCTGAGATAATCTTATTATGTGTCCCTGCTATGTACTGTGTAATGGCTGTGTCTGACCA
This sequence comes from Allobates femoralis, assembly GCA_033576535.1. Classification (NCBI taxonomy): domain Eukaryota; kingdom Metazoa; phylum Chordata; class Amphibia; order Anura; family Aromobatidae; genus Allobates; species Allobates femoralis. The sequence continues at coordinate 486,926,658 of JARQOC010000003.1, forward strand.
TACTGGAACATGGTCTGATCATACCACATCTCCTGTGCTGAGATAATCTTATATATGAGCTCCTGCTAAGTACTGTATAATGGATGTGTCTGACTGTACAGGGACATGGTCTGATCATATCACTTCTCCTGTGCTGAGATAATCTTATATATGTGCCCTGCTATGTACTGTTAATGGCTGTGTCTGACTGTACAGGGACATGATCTGATCATACACAGCTCCATCTGAGATAATCTTATATATGTGCCCCTGCTATGTACTGTGTAATGGCTGTGTCTGACCATACTGGAACATGGTCTGATCATACCACATTTCCTGGGCTGAGATAATCTTATTATGTGTCCCTGCTGTGTACTGTGTAATGGATGTGTCTAGGCAGGGGAGGATGCAAAAGAGTATACATACATTACAGCACAAGATCATAGATGATTCATTCTTTGAGTTAAAACATTTTTAAGAAACAAGAAAGAAAATGTTTTTCCTCACAAAAGGAATCAGCCAAATAAAATTTCTTCCTGGCTATTTGCACTCCCGAATAACTTGTAGATACAAGCTATAGGGTTATCCTGTATGATTCTTTATTATTTCTCCAAAAACATGTACATACAACGCGTTTTGACAATATAAAAATGTTGTTAACAAAATACCTGAGGAAGACATCAAAACGCATTATATGTACATTTTTGGGAGAAATAATAAAGAATCATACAGGATAACACTATTGCTTGTATCTACAAGTTATTCGGGAGCGCAAATAGCCTGGAGGAAGTTTTATTTGGATATTCTCACTATTGTAACTCTGAGTTACACAATAGCCACCAGGAATTTGCAGCATACCTGCCAAAAAGGAAAACCATCTCCGGATATCTTGTGGTCCTAAGTGACCAATAAGCAAGTGAACAAGCTCTGACAAAGGTGAGTACAACTTACACCTACCTATGATCTGAACATACCCCTACATTTAGATTGGTGCACTCTTTTCTTTTCCCTCCCTTCTGCCAGACAAAACGAATCAGCCGTGATTCCTTACTGCATACTATTTTGCGTCCTCCACTGCCCAGGAGATGTGGTATGATCAGACCATGTCCCTGTACAGTCAGACACATCCATTACAAAGTACAAAGCAGGGACACATATATAGGGTTATCTCAGCCTAGGAGCTATGGAATGAGCGGATCATGTCCCTGTATGGTCAGACACCTCCATTACACAGTACATAGCAGGGACACATATATAAGATTATCTCAGCCTAGGAGCTATGGAATGAGCGGACCATGTCCCTGTACAGTCAGACACCTCCATTACACAGTACATAGCAGGGACATTTATAAGATTATCTCAGTTCAGAATATATTTTTAAACACAATCCAATTGAGGAAATTATTATTAGGCTACGTTCACACATTTGCGTATTTTGCTGCGCTTTCTTGCGCGCGCTTTTTGCCGCGTTTTTCGGCCGCGCAAAAAAGCGCAGCAAAATACGCAGGGGCTTTCACACACTGCGCTTTCTTTACTCCAGAAAGCGCAGTGATGTCACAGAGGGGAGGAAGAATCCTGCTTCCTCCTCCCCTCTGTGACATGTGTGACCGCCCCATTAGACTTCACAGTGTTAATAAACACTGTGAAATCTAAATTAAACAAAAGCAAGTGTGTGAAAAATAAAAAAGAATCAATACTTCACCTCTCTGACGCCTTCTCCCGGTGTCTGGTGCCGTCTGCCGCTCTCCGGTGTCTGGTTGTAAGTGAGATGTCTTCTCACAGGACCTGTGGTGATGTCAGAGGGGGGCGTTCCCGGGGCGGTCCCATCGCTGATTGGCTGCTCGCGGTCATGTGGTATCACATGACCGCGAGTGCCCGGGAACGCCCCGCCTCTGACGTCACCACAGGTCTTGTCAGAAGAGATCTGACTAGAACCGGGGATCGCACAGCGGCAGAAGGCGTCGGAAGGTGATGTATTCATTCTTTTTTATTTTTCACACACTTGCTTTAGTTTAATTTAGACTTCACAGTGTGTATTAATACACTGTGAAGTCTAATGGGGCGGCCACAGCTGTCACAGAGGGGAGGAGGAAGCAGGATTCTTCCCCTCTGGGAGAATACGCAGAAGTAGCTGCGTAAACAATTGACATATCAATTGTTTACGGAGCTGCGTTTTCTCCCGGAAAACGCACTGCGTATTTTTACGCAATGTCTGCACTGCAAAGTGAATTTCCCATTCACTTTGCAGGCAGACAAAAGGCACATTGCGTATTTTGAAAAGCGCGCGTAAAAAAAACGCGGCAAAATACGCAATGTGTGAACGTAGCCTTATTCCAAGATTTATTTATTAAAATTAACTCTAAAATTAACTTTGTTCATGGGAAATCCCCTTTACCTATTTGTGAAAACATGGTATGTTGTACTGCACTGTTTTTTTTTCATGTTTTAGAAAGACATGTTTTTTTATCGTGCAGAAAAACTACCTGTGGAAGCCAAGTTGCCATGGTACAAGCAAGCACAGGAGTTGGAAGAGGCCACAGCTGTATCTGAAGAACCTTCGTAAGTTTTAGGACTTCCAACATGCAATTGATATTTTGCTTTGATTTCTTGTGTTTATCCATTACTATTTATCACTAAGTGTACCCATCCATTAGACATTGTGTTTTATTCATATGTTTTTAATGACTGCACAGAATTATAGCTTTGAAAAGACAATTTTCAGATATCTAGTGCCCAGAACTCAACTGTACATTCTAGATAATAATGCATTGTAAAATGGTAGTATTACATCCCTGTCCTGAGACTTTATACCTCTTTTAATATATGACAATATCATGCTGGAGATAGACACAGCTGATAGACGTTACATGCTTTTATTTAGTCTGTAATATACAAATACACCCAGATCCTTCTCTACAAGTGATTCTCTTAATTTTACCCACCTAGAACATATGGTGCCCACATATCATTTGTGCCCATGTTCATAACTTTATATTTCTTCACATTAAACCTCATCAGCCAAGTGCATACCCAAATATCCAGTTTGCCTGCAGTTTGGGGTTCTGATCTGGCACAAATCCTAAGTCATATTAAAAGGCTTGTTAAAGAGTCAATTATGACTTGTAGGATCGCTACCTTTATTAGGTGGCATTAGAGTTTGTCTATTTCCTCACTGAAGTGACAATTTACATATCTAATCCAGCCTGTAATTTATAAACATTCTTCATAGACTGCACTATTCTACATAGTTTGAAGAAAGGACTGTATTGTTTGCTGTAATTGGGCCATTAAAGGGATCCTGTCACCCCCAAAACACCTCAAAACCTATTAAAAGCTGTCCCTACAGCATATTAACACTTTCCCTACACTCCTTTTACCTCCTAAATGCACCAAGTGACATTGAAGAAAAACGTTATTCTAGTACCTCATTAGTGATGATAATGAGTGACTATGCTATTCATAGTCACTCATCCAGGCTGCCCCTCTTCTTCATATCACGCCTGAATAGGCGTGATCTTCATCATGGATTCAACCTGCCGCCTCCCTGCGCGCCTCCCATCTCTCCCATTGCGTCCGGGCTTGAGTGTGGGGCTGTATGACGCGATCCGCGTCATACCCGGCGCCGGGTGACGTATTTACACCAGCGCCGCGCTGTCAGCTTCAAAATGCGTACTGCGCATGCGCTTGGGCATGCGCAGTGCGCATTTTGAAGCTGACAGCACGGCGCCGGTGTAAATACGTCACCCGGCGCCGGGTATGACGCGGATCGCGTCATACAGCCCCACACTCAAGCCCGGACGCAATGGGAGAGATAGGAGGCGCGCAGGGAGGCGGCAGGTTGAATCCATGATGTAGATCACGCCTATTCAGGCGTGATATGAAGAAGAGGGGCAGCCTGGATGAGTGACTATGAATAGCATAGTCACTCATTATCATCACTAATGAGGTACTAGAATAACGTTTTTCTTCAATGTCACTTGGTGCATTTAGGAGGTAAAAGGAGTGTAGGGAAAGTGTTAATATGCTGTAGGGACAGCTTTTAATAGGTTTAGAGGTGTTTTGGGGGTGACAGGATCCCTTTAATAAATAGTAGTAAATACATTCTATGAGTTTTTCCTTTGTCCCCACCTTCCTTTTCACATCCCTGTATCTGGCGGTAAGATAATTGTTTGCAGAAGTGGACCTCTCCCATTATTTTGCCTGCAGTAGGAAACTGAAAGCTAAGATCCCTTTTCACACTGCATTCTTCCTACATTCAGTAGTCTCATCAGGCCGTATGTCAGACTTCCCCCCCCTCAATATAGAACTTGGGCATATGAGCAAATAAAGCAATTTTCATCTGTATTGGAAGAAAATACCAACATGTAGTCCACTGCATCAAACTGTTAGCCTCTATTAGTCATATGTGGACAAAACTGATGTACGACAGAGCACATGATGACTCCATCTGCATCATTATAGTCAATGGCCTCAGGGGTGTGTACTCCTGAATCCTGTTTTGTGGATGGTTTGAACATAAACCCTGATGGGGCCACTGATAGGAGAAGTCACAGTGTGAAAGGGCCCTAAGCCTTGCCTCATAAGCCAAACTATGCTACCTCAACCATTTTTCAGATGAAAATAGAAGGGAATAGCAGGAATTATCTACATTGTAGATTCTACAAGATCATGTGTCTGCAGAATTCTCTGCATGATCCTGGCACAGTGTGAGCACGTTAATCCTCTTTTAGTTAAAATATGATTTATTTCTGGTTTTAGGGTGTCTTTGTGTGGACTGCCTACAACTACTCTATATCCTCTGTAATAAACCAGAGATCTGCTCTCACAGTGCCAGAATCAGTTAGCCCCGTCAGTGGCATAACCAGAGTCTGGCGAGCCCCGGTGTGAAATTTAGGCCTGGGCCCCTTCCCCCTTGCATGTTGATGTAATGTATGGGCCTCATGTAACGTTCTAAATTCTTTAAAGACTCACAAATTGACCCCTCTCCCCCTTCATTATGTATTAATGTACCTCATCCTGCTATATATGCTCCTCCTCCTGGAATATGGCCCTTATGGTGGAATATATGTCCCCCATCCTGGTTTATATGGTCCGCCTCCTCCCGTCACCATAGTCATCCAATTATCTCCATATTCCTTCCTTTATTACAATGTATCCCCATAGTCCTCTATGTATTAAAATGCATCCTATAGTCCTCCATTCATAAGGTAGCCCCCATAGTCATTCAGTTATTATAATGAACCCCCATTATCCTCTATATAATATAGTGCAGCCTCACATCCCTCCATATATCATAATGCAGCCTCATAACCCTCCCTATTGCATAATACAGCCTCGTATTCTCTCCATATAGTATAATACAGCCTAATAGCCTCTCCATATAGTATATATAATGCAGCCTCTCCATATAGTATAATACAGCCTCATAGCCCTCCATATAGCATAATACAGCCTCATAGCTCCATGTAATGCAGTCTCAAAACTTTCTATATAGTGCAGCCTCAATAATCTCCATATAGTATAATACAGCCTCAAAACTCTCCATATAGTGCAACCTCTAAACTCTCCATATGCTGCAGCCTCAAAACCTACCATATAGTGCAGGCTCATAACTTTCCATATAGTGCAGCCTAAAAACTCTCCATATAGTGCAGCCTTATATATGCAGCCTCATATCTCTCCATATAGTGCAGTATTGTATATGCAGCCTTATATCACCCATCGAGTGCAGTATTATATATGCAGCCATTTATCTCTCATATAGTGCAATATTATATATGCAGCCTTATATCTCTCCATACAGTGCATTATTATACTGTATATGCAGCCTTATATCTTTTCATATAATGCAACCTTATATCTTTCCATATATTGCAGCCTTATTATGTGCAGCCTCATATCTCTCCAAATAGTGCAGTATTATATATGCAGCCTTATATCTCTCATATAGTGCAGTATTATATATGCAGCCTTATATCTCTCCATATAGTGCAATATTATACTGTACATGCAGCCTTATATCTTTCCATATAGTGCAGCCTTATTATGTGCAGCCTCGTATCTCTCTATATAGTGCAGTATTATAATATGCAGCCTTATATATGAATCCCCATAATTCTCTGGCCATAGTGCATTCACTTATTAAAAAAAAAATCTGTACTCACCTCTCCTGGTTCACCTGCTGCTCCGGCGATCTTCTCTTGCAAAAACTGAGTATTCAAGACTCAGAGAAGCAGGAAGAGGTGCGGCCTGCGTTCACTGCACATGCATAAGTAGGAAGTGGAGGCAATACTGCAATCACGTGGAACGCAGTCGGAACCCGGCAGATCAGCGGAGACGAGGGGCAGGAGCAGCAGTGGGAAGTAGGAGGCTCCCCCTCCCCTCCTCTTACTGACACATGGGTCCTATACCGGCCTGTGCTGCCACCCTGTCACATGGATGTGTGTCCTCGGGGACACGCATCCATGTGAGGCGCCTGGCTCTGCAATCGGCGGGTGCAGGGGGCGGCTGGTGGCGCGGATCCTTTATATGTAAGGGCCCCGTTGCAGCAGCAACCCCCTGCGACCGCGATCATTGCGCCAAGGGTCCCTGTGTTTTATGGCTGGCCATTCCAAAAAAGAAAGGCTCCCAGATTAGTGAGGTTATTTCCTTTAAAGAAAAGTGTAATCAGAAAATGACCTATTGTTTAAATATGGTTTTTATATTAAATATATATTTTACAAAATTTTGCCAATGTTTTTTGTAGCACATCATAATTTTTATTAAAAAGAAAAAATAAACAGCTTGCAATTTTCAATAAACAGTTTCACCTTTTCAGCTTCAACCTTTTGAATTGAAGCATCTAATGAGGGTGTGTAGAGTATGAAGTGGGGGGGAGCAAGATCAAGTGTGACATCACCTATTGTGATTGGAGGATACCATGTTAAATGATTCTTCCACAACGTCAACCAAAGATGTGTGATCTATGTTAACAAGTTTCAGGGCACAGACGCCCCTTCTTCAGGTAAAATCACAGATGTACAACTGTGGTTTTTCCTGAAGAGAAGGGGGGGTGTCTATGCCCACATCTGGTGACATCCGGAAGAATCATTTATGTCTTGTTTGACAGGAGCGCAGTAATAATCCCTTTTTCTTCTCCTGCTGGATATTGGCCATTTTAATAAAAGGCAGTCTGTAGAATAACACTGTGCAAGGTCTCCAACAACATGACGGCAGACGTGCGCATGCGCAGATCACGTTTTCGGTTTGTGTTGAGCTGAAATCTCAGTATGTATATGAACTGCCTCTGGCGTCATTTTTTGAAAACCACCAGCAGGATCACATTACACATGTGTCACCTAGTGCTATGATGGCAGCTGCAGCTAAGCCAGTCCATCCTCATGAATGAAAATCCAAGGGCTGCCACTAGTAGTAATTTTCATTTCCTACGGCAGCGGGGCTCTCAATGCAGTGACTGGGCAACGTCAGAACACTATTAACCTGCAGATTACCCCTATATCTGGAGGTTAATAGTGTTTGTTTTTCATGATAGGTTCACTTTAAAATGATCAGTCAAACCACTGTAAGAGTGCTTTCACATAGGCTTTTTTTTTTAAAATGCGGCAGATGCGGACAAAAAAACGCATCTGCTGCATTTTTCGCCTAACGGCTGCACTTGCGGCCCACTTGTGGCAAGCCCCATGCATTGCCTATGGTGCTTGCGGTAAGTGTGCGGCAGGTGCGGCAAGTACGGTTTCAGCAGTTGCGGCCACGAAAAAAAACGCCTATGTGAAAGGGGCCTAACATTGTAATAATGAAATTGTTCTTTTTTTAACACTTCCTTTTGCTGAAAGAACAATACACTATATATCATTGAGCAGAATACTTTTTGTCTGTAGTCTGTTACTTGTAGCTTTCCCTATTCTCACTTAGTATAAGATTCTGAATGTAAACACACTGTTCAGGACTGTCCTTATATTGTTAAAGAAAAAAAAAAACGAATGGAAAAACAGAGGCGTGAATTTGATTTGTGAAGAAATATAAAATGTGGTGCTTTTACAGGTAATTATTCAGGTAAAGTTTTTGGAAAGTCATTGAAAGGAAATGATGCTAAAGTACTCAGCGCAGCAACCACAGAGTTTCTGTAAGGAAACTAGAAATGCTATTATTAAAATGCAGCTTATGCCGATTTCCCGTTGCAGCGTGATTAATGGGTGCTATTTACAGCTTTGATCTGCAGTGTTCCCCGTGCTCTGTGCTGGAGCTTATGGGGTTGAAATTGAAATCTTAATGTAGGCAAATAAATTTTCCTTTCAGAGGAGTAGAATTGCCATGTAGGGCTACTTAATATACACTGTATTATATTGCAAATGAAGCCCATGTGGCGAGCTACTACATTGCTGGGATCTATTTTCCTATATAACACACATTAGCAGGCAGAATGAATGTGACGCTAGGCTTTGCGTTCTCCATTTTACGACTATACCTAACAAAGGCCCTAGTGTCATTTATTATTTTATAATTCTAGTATTCAGGCTTGGCTTGCTCTGAAACCATTCACAGGCAGGTGTATTAATATGTACACACATAAAATGATATACATCTAACACAACGGGATGACTGGTACGAGGCATTCAGTACTCCAGCTGCTGCTGCATCAACCTACAATCAATATACCATTAGCACTTGCTGTATGAATTTTATGCCATTTTGCACTCTTTGGTCAAGTTATTTCTGGAGTCCTATCAGTTACCTTGGCATTTCCCACCATTCATATTTAATACTTTCTTGAGAAAGTAACTTTACACTTGACCATTTATTAACTAAATGGTCTTATTGGTTCTTATTCCACAGGTTAGACTGTGGCTATTCAAATGTTGCTGGCCAAAATCTGTTCGAAGAGCAGATATTTTACCTGGCTCCAAAATAAACAAGCATGCTTGGCTTGGCAGAGCATACATATTTGTTTTAACAGGGAGGGTGCCAGCCTCAACCGGCAGCATATTATCTCCCCTGAGAACATATAAAAGGACAAGCTGAAATGTAACGTTCTTGACTCTTCTTGTCTTCATTATATATTATCTAGATGCGCAGAAGTTGCCCATACACATTAAGTTATCATCAGGTGCTTTCATAATCTTTGGTCAACTTTTATCTGATATCTGCTTCCCGCTATTTCTTGTTGATTGTAAGCCTATGTGGATATGGTTTTTGCTCCCTCTATACCAGGCTGTCACTATCAGATCAGGTTTATTGTACTTACTATGTATTTCATGGCTGTAGGTATGCTGGCAAAAAATGGTGCTATATGGCTGGCTTTAGACTTGCGTTAAAGGGGTTGTCCAGGCTTTTATAAAGTCTTGATGTATATCTAGTTTCTATTTTGCAGGGTTACCTAGATACCACCTTCTGCGTGTGTGGAGGCCACCGACCAAAAGTGTGTTGTTTTGGAGCCTGAGTGTAAATGTCACAGCTGGTCGTTTACATCCACTTACCTAAAAGCATGCCCCAGACTCCAGCATGGCTGTCCCCTCAGTCTCCATCATGCCCGGCTGCCCCAGACTTCCCACACTGCAACAAGTCCTGCCCAATCCCAAGCATGTCTGCCCCTCCTCAGTATGCACAGCTATTCTAGAGTCCATGCCCCTATGTAAACTGATAGAACTGCATTGTAGTGAGTGATCATCTCCTTCTCTGAAACTCTGTGGTGAATCTGCAGCTCTAAGAAGGAGATGACCTCTCTCAGTGCTGCAGTATGTGTGCCCTCACTCCACCCCCCTTTGTGCCCATGCTGGAGACTGGGTTGGGCGGGCATGCTGGAGTCTGAGGCATGCTTGTAGGAGAGTGGGTGTAAACGACCAGTGGTGAAGTTTACGCCCAAGCTCCAAAACAAACTCTGGTTGATGGCCTCCACACACGCATAAAGGTGGTATCTAGGCACCCTTCAAAATGCTGACAGGTTGTAAATTACAAACTGTCAGCATTCTGCAGCCTAGATGTAGACAGAGAATGTATAAAAAGCCCGGAAAACTTTAGTCAAACTATATATTTGTTTCCATTTGTGTTATAAAAGTACCTTTAAGCTCAAATTTTGTTTTATTGAACTATTAGGGGTTTAATAGATTTTTTTTAAATATCGATGAAGAGAGAGAATGGGATAACTAATAAATAAAGCCTTGCTGCCTGTCTCATTTACTTTGTATAGTGACCACATGCTGTCAATCATTGATGTGATGACTGCAAGCAATCACTGGCCTCAGTGTAATCCTAACATGTATTGCACAAGACCACTGAGACCAATGATTTTACAGTACAGTACAGTTGAATGATGTTTGATATGTGATCATGCTCAATGTAAGCAGATACAAAGCAAGGGTCACTGGAGCAAAAGTTCTGGAGTGGTGGCCTATTGAAGATGTGAGACTTTTTTATTTGAAATGTAACACATTTCCTAGTTTTGGCTTTTTCATATCATGACCCTAGGAAAATCCCACTTAATCTTAATCTTCTTCAATTCAAGATAACAGTAACTGAATTCTATAAGAACTTCGAGACATCACTTGATCACAAATTCACTATCCTGTGCTTTTGGTGGTCTTTAAAGGACCACTCCAGTGGGGGTGTTTTCAGCACTGGAGTGGTGCTAATAATCTAAAGTCCCTGCCCATAGTAATATCCTCACCCGCCACCATCTTCACATCTTGTGACTGCAACTTCTGGTTGCTGGAAGTAAGAGGTAACGGTTAAAAGTTCTCAATGTAACCCTAAAGGTACCTTTACACGCCGCTACTGGAGGATGGATACAACCGCTACAGGCTACAAATGTAGCTTGTAGCGTCAATATAGCCCGTAGTAGCGGCGTGTGAAGACGGGACGTGACAGCCGGCAACAGATAAATCTGTTTCCGAGCACTGCTCGAAAACAGATGGCTACAAAGCCAGCTGTATCGGCGTGTAAAGAAGGAACAGAAGGGTTGTTTCTACACCATGCTATGTAGCTGGGGCGTGACACAGGCTCCGGGTTTCCGCGCCCCCTTCAGCGATCATTGGAGGAAGCTCCGGCGTTGCGATTGGTTGTCGCCGCACAGGGCGGCATATTTAAGGAGCTGACGAGTCACACTACACAATTGCTCGAGCGTCAAGTATTAATCAGCCTCCTGCGATGCCTGCCCAATCATGGTATTATTGCTTTGTCCTATCAGCGTACGGACGTCTCGTAATCCACAATTGTTGCACGCCTATGTGCTGTCCCTGCTGCACCAGGTACGCCCATAGTAGCTGGTTGTAGCGGTGTGTAAATGAGCTAAGATGAGCTACAGATGGCTACTTGAGACACCCGGCGATGTAGCTAGCTATAGATGTAACGTAGCGTAGCGCACCTTGTGGCGGCGTCTAAAGGAGATGCGATTACCGTTTGTAACCGTTGGAGCGTGCTCGTGCACGTGAAGTAGCGGATTGTATCCATCCTGTCGTAGCGGCGTGTAAAGGTACCTTAAGAGAGCTAGAATGAGGCCTCATAGACTTATATTGAGTTGTGACTTCCAGATCGCTTAAAAAAACACTAGAGCATCTAGCAGGTCACAACCTACTGAAGACCAACTGGATACTGATAGATTATGAGAAAGTATAAGAGTAGTGTCAGGAAACTTTAATTAGAAGCACCATTCTAGCTGTAAAATAAAAACAATGCCGGTGGCTGTGCTTTAAAGAAAGTAATGAACACATTGAATGGAGATAGATATGGTTTTGTAACTTACCGTATATACTCGTGTATAAGCCGAGTTTTTCAGCCCAAAATTTGGGCTGAAAAGTCTCCCCCTCGGCTTATACACGAGTCACTACGGTATTGTGCTGTGGTGGGGGCTGTGGGGCCGGGGCTGTGGAGGCTGGAGGAGGCGGGGGGGGGCTGCTGTATGAGCAGCCCCATCACGTGGGGCCGCTCATTATATATGCACTGCTTCCCCCTGTCAATCAGCGCAGGGGGAAGCAGTTCATATATTCCCCCCAAAAGCTGGCACTCACCCCCCCTTGTAAGGCCCCCCCATCGCTGCTTATACATTACCATTCCGGTGTTCTGATCCGCGCCGCTCCTCGGTGCTTCTTCATGCTCCGTCCTCGCTGGCTGCATCCGGGGATCTCCGGCTGTCGCAGCGATATGACGTCATCGCGCGACGGCCGGAGAATGGAGATCCCGGATGCAGTCAGCGAGGACGGAGCATGAAGAAGCAGCGAGGAGCGGCGCGGATCAGAACACCGGAATGGTAATGTATAAGCAGCGGGGGGGAAGCCTTACAAGGGGGCAGAGTGCCAGCATTTGGGGGCTGTTGGTACCCCCAGGGGGCTGCTGGGTACCCCCTGGGGGCTGTTGGTACCCCAGGGGGCTGTTGGTACCCCCAGGGGGCTGCTGGGTACCCCCTGGGGGCTGTTGGTACCCCCAGGGGGCTGCTGGGTACCCCCTGGGGGCTGTTAGTACCCCCTGGGGGCTGTTGGTACCCCAGGGGGCTGCTGGTACCCCCAGGGGGCTGCTGGGTACCCCCTGGGGGCTGTTGGTACCCCAGGGGGCTGCTGGGTACCCCCTGGGGGCTGTTGGTACCCCCTGGGGGCTGTTGGTACCCCCAGGGGGCTGTTGGTACCCCAGGGGGCTGCTGGGTACCCCCTGGGGGCTGCTGGGTACCCCCAGGGGGCTGTTGGTACCCCCAGGGGGCTGTTGGTACTCCCAGGGGGCTGCTGGGTACCCCCTGGGGGCTGTTGGTACCCCCATCGGGCTGTTGGTACCACCAGGGGGCTGCTGGGGGCCGCTGGGTACCCCCTGGGGGCCGCTGTATAACCCCTGGGGGGTGCTGTATAACCCCTGGGGGCTGCTGTATATACTGCTGAGGCCTGTATACCACTGGGGCTGCTGTATATACCACTGGGGCTGCTGTATATACCACTGGGGCTTCTGTATATACCACTGGGGCTGCTGTATATACTGGTGGGGTCTGTATATACCACTGAGGAGGCTGCTGTATACCACTGGGGTTGCTGTATATACTACTGGGACTGCCTGTATACTACCACTGGGGCTGTATATACTACTGGGGCTGCCTGTATACTACCACTGGGGCTGTATATACTACTGGGGCTGCTGCTGTATACAGCACTGGGGCTGCTGCTGTATACGACCACTGGGGCTGCTGTATACTACCACTGGGACTGCTGTATACTACCACTGGGGAGGCCTGTATACCACTCAGGGGGCCTGTATACCACACTGCTGGGGACTGTATACCTCTGCTGAGGTCCACCCTTGGCTTATACACGAGTCAATAGGTTTTTCCAGATTTTTGGGGCAAAAGTAGGGGGGTCGGCTTATACACGGGTCGGCTTATACACGAGTATATACGGTACTTTACAGGGGGTTTTTTTGCTTAAATTATGGATCAGAAAAGTTCTAGAAAGGGTGAATGTAGATTCTAAAAAATATATTTTGTAGTGAGGAAATGTTACATGAAACTAGTTTCTAGCAAATTAATTATGGGCCTACTTCACAATGTAGACATAAAAACAGGACCTTTCACTAGTGAGGAGACAAAAGTGCCGAATGCCAGCTAAATGATGATCAAAATGATCTTAATGATATTTTCATACTATTTATCTTCATATTTATTATGTAATAATTACATGAAGACAGTTTCTCTACTCGTGTCCATTGTATGATTTTATTAGCCTGTCCCAAAAAAAAGCATTTGATGGACCAGGGGTTTTATTTTACAACCAGCAATTTTACTCTGGTCCAAATGAGAGGAAATTGTTTGTAATAACTAGAAAGCAGGTTAATGTTCTAAAAGGGCTATTCTAAATGAAAGCTTATATTCAGTACCTCTATAAGCAGAAACTTGGGACTAGTAAATTCTACATGGTGAATGAATATACATCTGAACTTTGTCTTATTTCAATCATTAATTCAATATATACATTGATCTATATATTTATTATAAGTCTCATGTGCGGACACTTCATTAAGTTGAAGTAGTTTTCTAGTTTTTGAACATTCCATGGAAAATAAAGGGAGGACTTTCTTGAGTACATTTTTTATACCTATGGATAGATTTTGTCTATACATCTTCTATAAGCTATAATGTTCAGTCTCTTTAGAGCACAAAAATATGTGTAGGCTGCCTATAGTGTCCGCAGCCAGCCAGACTGCTTAGCTTTATTTATTTTTGTCCCCATCTTGCCTTACCTGTATTTTTTCTGAGCTTTTAGTTTGATTTATTCAGTCAATATAATAAGCCTCGCACACAAAAAAATGAATGCAAGAAGTCAGTTTCAGTGCATTTATTGAGACATGTCCAAAACATTTTCGTTATATCATAATTCCATGATGTTTCGGCTTAAATTTTCTGCCTTCTTCAGATAATCTTATTTATCCAGGTATACACAGAAACAGAAAAACATCCATCAGGACACGTTTTCCATGCATAAAAAAGTGCCCAATAAATGTAACATAACAAACCATATGACACAGTTATAAAGTTATAACTTTCCATGTTCAATAAAAAACAAGAAACATGACCACGAAGACCGACATACTCACCATTAAAGCAAAATGCTGTATCTTTGAAAAAGTCCCACTGGGTACAGTTCTTGGAATCTGCTCGTGTGCAGAGTAGAAGTGTCTATAGTAAAAAAATATATATACATACATATGACCATTAGATCAAAGTAACCTCAATAGGGACACAGGAAATAGTGAAATTCACCTCAATGTGCAAAAAAAACAGAAAAACAAAAGGGAAATAAAGGAAAAGAAGAAGAAAAACAGCCAAGTATAACAGGCACTAGGTCCTTCTCTAGATAATGGACAGACCATTCTGATAGGACCGGTGTTTGAAACAAAATCTTGACAGTATATTCCAGAATTAGTAGGTCAAAGCTTGGTGTAACAGTATATCAGCACACTCAATAGGACAGTCTCTCCCAAATAGTTGGTAGTTGAGGTTATCCATTAAAGCTAAGTATGGCACGGGCACCTCGGATGACATCAAGTGCAGGCAAGCCAAAAAGGTATCGTTTGTTAGGTAAAACATTTTGCTTTAAATGTGACTATGGCCATCTTCATGGTCATAGTGTTTATCGTTTTTCATTGAACATGGAAAGTTATAACTTTATAACTGTGTCATATGATTTGTTATGTTAAATTTATTCAGCAATATATCACTTTTTTTACGCATTGAAAACGTGTCCTGATGATTTTTTTTTCTTTTTCTGTATATACCTAGATAAATAAGATTATCTGAAGAAGGCAGAATATTTATGCCAAACATTTTTGGAAATGTCTCAATAAATGCACTGAAACTGACTTCTTCATTTTTTCGTGTGCGAGGGTTATTATATTGACTGAGTGAACCATTTTTACCCTTCGCACCGGCTGATGACCATACGAGCCTAGCTTTTTGATATATATATATATATTTAGTTTGATTTATGACAGTATGTTGGACTCAAGATGTAATTAATTGCTTCAGAAACAATTAGTAGATGCTTTTATTTGGGCTGTTTTACAGATTCATCCCTGAACCATGGTCCCCGTGTAGTGTTTCCTGCGGAGTAGGTGTTCAGCAAAGAAGTGTGAAGTGCCAGGTGCTCTTGTCATTTGCACAGACAGTTGCTGATCTGCCTCTAGATGAATGTGAGGGTCCACAACCTGCCAGTCAAAGAACATGTTATAGTGGATCCTGTGATGGTGAAACGACGGAATTCAACACTGACGAAGAGGAGCTGGAGAATGGAGATTTCAAGGATACTGATGAACTCTATGACTGGGAGTATGAGGGCTTCTCTGAGTGTTCTGAATCATGTGGTGGAGGTAAGTCTTGTCAATGGTTTACTTCAATTTTTCAGCCTCCCAAAAAAAGTTTTGTAAATTGTGTCCAATTGTGAGGGAAAAAAAAACTAATCTTTACTAGTGGCCAGTCCAACAGAATTTTTTCTTTATATCAAGCCAATCAATTGAACAGACTTGTTTAGAAGTTGCTATTATCAAGATATACAGACTCAATATCACACTACAATAATGTATATAGTTTAACATTCAGCACTGATGAATTTCCTCTGATGTCACTACCAATCATGGTGAATACAAACAGAGCATAATTTCCAAGTAAAATCTTTATGGATGATGCTCATTAGTGTAAATAATGGAGGTTTCATGGACTGTTGACCCTCTAGTGGGAATTAATATATGTAATATTAGTCTTCCTAGTTAAGTCTTTCAAACGGTTTATGCCCATTAATCCTAGGAAGGAGGTTTGTGCAAACAGCAGATAGACTTAGCAGTGTAGAGAAAATGAAATTGCTTGCGATTGCCCTAAGGGTAGTCTCAGATCTGGCAAGTACCACTCCTCTGTAAACCCTGACTAATACCTCTCAATGAAGACTCCATCATTCTGACGTTCACTGAATAATCACAATAACCTTGTGTTCCATGCAGAATTCTCTTTTTCACTGAGATACTATTCGAATGCTTAGGATAGCATGGCTCATATGCAAGATTTGAGTGCTAGCTAAAACAGTGGGTTCATCAAATGTGGTAGAAAGGGTTTACTGAGGAAACTCTGATGCCACTTGATTCTTTCTTATACTCCATCCTTTCTTTTTTACATCCACATTATAAAATCATCAATAGGGAACCCCACAATGAGGGTTGCGCTATAAAAGCCACATTGTCCTTTATAGGGAATCCCTCATTGTGGGAGTCCCTATTTATGATTTTATAATGTGGATAAAAGAAACAAAGGATGGACTATAAGAAATAATCAAGTGTCATTGAAGTTTCCTTCTTTTCGATTATTTACGGGTAAGAGCCGCCACTCTGCCCAAGAGTTCACATGTGCATGTGAATACTCAGCACAAGTATTCCTCCTTACATTTCCCTTGGATCTTTGCTGAGGAGGGCTGAAGCATTTGACATGACTAAATATAAGCTCAGGGTATTTGCAAACTCAAAATAATACTTTCAAAGTGTAAACATACATAAAGTCACCTAGCTGGGGCTATTAGTAGTTTAGTAGGCATGAGTAGATTTCTGGAGGTGGCCATAGAAAGGCAAATAATTTCTATTTTATTGATAAGCTGGAGAGTCCTGCAGTCTTTTCTTGAATTGTTCTACTAATCAATGACATTGACTACTTGTGAGTTAAGCCATACTTTTCACTGTTGAGGTCGTTTGACACTTTTTGTGACTTTGCGTGGCTTGTATCAACATTTATAGGTCAAAGTAGTAGCTAGTGTTGAATAATGGTGGTTTAATCAGATTGAATTTAGCTTCTTGTGGTTAGGAAAACAAACATTACTCTGTGGAGTCTTTTTGCATCCATGGAAAGTGAGGTGCCAAGTGCTTTTATTATTCATCAGGCACTATTTTCTGGCACATGAATGTGTTTTATTCAGGTTCCAAGTTCTTACATAAATGTTTTTCTATGCGCACATGTGTGTAGTTAATGAGATTTGCTCAATCAGCTTTCTTTTTGAGAAGAAGCCTGACCTTCCAAGGTTTAGAGACTGTCTTTGACACCATCTTGTTTACATACATATAGTAGACACACCCTGGTAATTTCGTTATTTCAGGAATGAGGCAAGGCTGATTGCTCTCCATGAAAAATTTAATAAATCTAGTTCATGAATTTAGTATTCTGGACAACAAAATTTCCTTAATTACTAACTAAAGACAGAGAATTGTGATGGGGGTTAAAAATATGTGCTTTTTTGCGATATACTATTTCTATGACAGATATTAATTGGATAATTGTCTTCCTGTTACTCCAAGTTTTACAATGGATGACATGTAAAGGAGAGATTAGTCGATGACCAATCATCAGGAACCCATTTGTCAGCAGAACAACCCTTTGCCTGCTGTACTTTACATAGTATTACCCTTTGTCCATGGGGACTGTAGCCACAGATCAGCCTTGTTCGGTTGAATAGAGTTGAGTTGCCTTCATAGCTACATTCTCATTGAGTTCAAAATGTCCCCCACTTTCTGCTGATCACTTATGGTCATAGATGTTGAATATCAACCAACCAATCATTCATTGATTACAAAGGTTAGACTATCAATGTTAAAACCTGATATATATATATATATATATATATATATATATATATACGGTATATGTGACATCACTTTGCCATCCTTATATATTCTGCTTGCAATTTTGGAAGTAAATACAGTTTACAAAACACAAAAGTGAATATTTTATACCAGGCAACTCTCTAAACACAATGTTAATGCAGTGCAATATAGCATGGATGGCCATTGTACAGGGCAGCTATTTCGTGACCATACTATAGAATCAACTTCCTCTGTCTTCTGAAAGGGTTTCTGTAGAGAAGCAGTAAGTACCTTTCCCAGAAGAAATAGCAATGTCTGTAAAATGTTATTAGACCCTTTTAAAATCCACTTTTTATGAGTTGTCTTTGAAGCTTTGCTTTGGTAGTGAAATCATTTTTACCTCTTGCTTCTTTTAAGGAGCGCAAAGTCTTTTAAAGAATGGAATTACCATTTGTAGCTGCAGACTATATTCACATGTGTGTAAGTGTGACTATATTGGCTACGTTCTGGCACTGATGTTAGAGATTCAATAAAAAAAAACACTTTTTACTTGGTTCTGGATGAGTGACTTTTATATCTTTATAGAATCTTCCCCGTATACTGAGGCACAATAGCTTAAACTTCCTCGCAACGCAAAGTCCTTCTGTCCGAAGGGTCTGGCTCTCAAGGAACATTCCTTAGCTGTAAAAAGTGTGTTATAAGCAGGTGATTCCACGTGGTGCATATGGCAAAGTACAAAAATGTCTTGTACAACTTTCAAAATGTTTATTTTATATGGACAGCTGGATGCCATGCCTGCGACCTCATTTAACACGTTTCACTCAATCTACATTGTTACTGACCTGGAACAGGTCACTTCCAGTAATAACACCATTGCTGCTGTTTTCTTAGTGTTAAACACAAGAGTTAAAACACCAGAATATGTTTGCAATTTTCTAAATAGTAGAAATGTGAAATCAACTGGAGCGTGGTTCATAAGCCAAATATTATTTGTTTTATGTTTCTTTTCCTCCTTTCCCTGTAATATAGCCAAACTGTTTTTTTTTTCCAGCGGGGTTCCTGTTTGCTTTTCTGCCCAAACACTAAAAACAAATATCCATATTAGACCGTTTCCATCCTTATATTTCATGCTGAAATGATATGACTTTTAGAAAGTAATGTTCATTTAGTAAACATAATGAAATCAGTGTTAACCTGGGTAAGGCCCTGTTCACTCTTGTGTTTTGGTATTCTGTGTTCTGCCCTAAGAACAAAGAAGTGACATTCATGCAGATCATGGATATATCTATTACAAAAAGTCATACAAGAAAGGACCCCAGTGGCTGTAATGATATCCGTTAAGGTATTTGTTAATTTTAGAGTAACATTTTTCAATTTCAAAGCATTTTTTAACCCTAATCTATTGTATACTTGCCTAGTGGCATCCGTCATCGACTTACGAGGTGGACATTCCCACAATCCACTGCACCCACTGGAAGCTACGCAATATTAGCACACCCAAGTGATGGGTGTTCTAAAATGGCGCAAGCTGTCAGAGGTACTGCCACCCAACTTGACACATGCCTAACGCCGAACACCGCACCCCGTCTGCCTCCTACAACTTACCAGATGGATAAAGGATAAAGAACCTGCGGTCATGTAATCAGTTACGCAACCGAGTGGAGCCAGGTTCATGTGACTGGTTCAGGTGATCACTGTGACAAGCCAACACTGCTCAGCGTCGGACAGGGTAGGAGGGGTGAGACAGCATGCGGGGGTGAGATAGGTCACAGGGCGAGACAACATGGGGGACAGCAGACAGTGGGGACGACATTGTGAGGGGGGTGACAGGCACAGAATGGAAAGACACAGCGCACAGAGACCGCCCTCCTGATGCATTTAGTTACCATATATATATAAAGGCCAGTACACAGGGTATGGAGCCATGCTGTTCTGACTGTGTACACAGTTTACATCTGGCCACCAATAATAACAGCTAATAAGGGAGGGATAGGTGACCACAAGGATTCCGATTTTTAAAAGGATTAAGCATAGGTCATGGACTCCAATTTTCTTATACTCCCTAATTATTTATTAAAGGTTTATCCTATTTTGTAAAGTCAAAAGGATATCTGATTACTTTATGTGGATCCAACCTACTGGACCCCACTGATCCTGAAACCGTGAAGAACCTAAAGAATGCAGCGCTGCTTTTTTCCACTATTTTTCCCTGCATAATGACTCTTGCATATTAGAAAAGATACATTTTTTCCCTACTTAGGTATCAATACAGATTCACTCTAATGTATACATTTATTGGATGCATTTTAGCAAACATCTTGGACTTGTTATTTGTCGGTTTCAGCTTTAAAAAGTATAAAGTTATATCCCGGTTATAAGACTTTTAGAATAAATACTTAGTCCAGTGATGGGGAGAAGAAATGGTTCATTAACAATCCACCTGCACTTGATTGGAGATGCCATAAAATTTTTATATACCGAGAGGGATTTAATGTGCATTTTTTTTCGGTTCTCTTATAGTGGCCATGGATCGCTTTACATGTCAAGTATACTGAAATAATTAGGGCAAATATAGGAAAAATAGTCTGTAAAGAAAAAGGACAGTAAGGCTTCAGTCTTTATTTTCAAATCCATGGACTGAGCACCTTCGTGCGGAATTTCCTAAACCAGATTGAGTAGAACCACTTGTAGATGAATTTATACATAGAAATGATGAAAAGGAGAATATATCCTGTAAACCCAGGATTGGGAACTCTTCTTCAATAATCTTTTTGTTCTGAATTTAGCCAGACCAGTAAGAGTATTCAAGGTAATTTTATTGTTTTTAATGTCTCGAGAGATGAAACTGGATCATCATACACAGAACCTTTCACCTTGTAGAGGTAGCAACCAGAAGGAACTAGTTAGTAATTCAGCCTGCTGTTAGCTTCACCATTTCCCAATGCTGTCATCAAATATCATGAAACAATTATACCATTCTCTACGATATAAACATTGCTGGGCTTTGCTTTGCTAGACACTTGAAGATCCACATAGAATTTGTCACTTCTTCCATGATTTATTGGCCCCCTTAACCTCTGCCCTCATTCTTTTTCTTTCTTTTAACCAACTCTCATTAAAATCCTATTCAGGAAAAATAATTCCTAGTAAGAAAAATGCCTGGACAGTGTAATATTCTTTGATTAAATGCAAACCTAAAATAATTTTTCATTGCCGTTATTCTTTTCTTGCTGAAAGGTTAGAGAGTTAAGCAAGCAGTCAGACTTTGGCAGTGTTACATAACCGGCATCTATCTCTCAGCTGTCATGTGACACATCAGCTGATCGGGGACCTACGCCGCCCAGTCAGCTGATTAAAAAGGTGGACGCCTCGCATCGCGGGACACTTGGCGGAGAGGTGAGCATTTTTTTTTTATTTTTAACACATTGCTTTCTTTAATTTCAATTTAGCAGTGTATGTAGATAGTGTAAGTAGATACACAGCTAAAGTGAAATTACACTGAACAGAGCACTTTTAGCGTAGTCAGCATGGTCAGTACACTAAAACCGGGTCTGGGAAACTATCCTGTTTTTCCCGGATTCAAGCTCCATAGACCCCCATATTATTTAAATTGGACAGCATCGGATCCGATTCTGTCCGATTGTGTCCGCTTTTTTGAAGGCAGCCCAAAATCAGAGCAGTCTCCGATTTTGGGGATGTGAAAAAAGCGTAGACAATTGGATCCCTGCACACACGGATGGCCATTAAGGACCAATCCATGCCCATCCCTGCCCATAGGGAACATGGAGAGCCTATTTGTATCCGTGGCTATCGATTTTACAACGGAAAGCCACGGATCCCCAAATAACGTGATGTGAAGAGGGCCTTAGATGCTTTATTCCCCTTTCCGGTACATAATATGGTGAATTGAATGGTGTTATTCAAAACTATAACCTGTTCTGCAAATAAAAATCCCTAGACTGCTATGTTGATAGGAAAATAAAAAAAAAATTATGGCTGTTTAACCCCTTAAGGACCGAGCCTCATTTTGCAATTCTGACCAGTGTCTTTGTATGAGATAATAACTCTGGAGCGCTTCAATAGAGCCAATTGATTCCAAGATTTTTTATGACATATTGGAGCTTATGTTAGGGGTAAATTTAGGATGATATTTTTTGCATTTCCTTGATCAAAGAGAGTGTTTACAAACAGTGACAGTTCAAGGCCATGAAGGATATAGCTATCGTTGGTCATTAAGGGGTTAAAGAAGGGAAGGAAAAACTTAATGGGAGGAGAAACTGCCTGTATGATAAATCTAATTTGTCTTCAAACACCCTGTATCTCATTCTAAAAGCATAAATAATTATTGTGTGTACAATTCTATACAGTTGTGGCCAAAAGTATTGACACCTCTGCAATTCTGTCAGATAATACTCAGTTTCTTCCAGAAATGATTGCAATCACAAATTCTTTGGTGTTATTATCTTCATTTAATTTGTCTTCAATGAAAAACACAAAAAGAATTGTCCTAAAGCCAAATTGGATATAATTCCACACCAAACATAAAAAAGGGGGTGGCCAAAAGTATTGGCACTGTTAGAAAAATCATGTGATGCTTCTCTAATTTGTGTAATTAACAGCACCTGTAACTTACCTGTGGCACCTAACAGGTGTTGGCAATAACTAAATCACACTTGCAGCCAGTTGACATGGATTAAAGTTGACTCAACCTCTGTCCTGTGTCCTTGTGTGTACCACATTGAGCATGGAGAAAAGAAAGAAGACCAAAGAACTGTCTGAGGACGTGAGAAACCAAATTGTGAGGAAGCATGAGCAATCTCAAGGCTACAAGTCCATCTCCAAAGACCTGAATGTTCCTGTGTCTACCGTGCGCAGTGCCATCAAGAAGTTTAAAGCCTATAGCACTGTGGCTAACCTCCCTAGATGTGGACGGAAAAGAAAAATTGACGAGAGATTTCAATGCAAGATTGTGCGGATGGTGGATACAAAACCTCGACTAACATCTAAACAAGTTCAAGCTGCCCTCCGAGGGTACAACAGTGCCAACCCGTACTATCCGTCAGCGTCTAAATGAAAAGGGACTGTATGGTAGGATACCCAGGAAGACCCCACTTCTTACCCCGAGACATAAAAAAGCCAGGCTGGAGTTTGCCAAAACTTACCTGAGAAAGCCTAAAACGTTTTGGAAGAATGTTCTGTGGTCAGATGAGACAAAAGTAGAGCTTTTTGGGGAAAGGTGTCAGCATAGAGTTTACAGGAGAAAAAAAGAGGCATTCAAAGAAAAGAACACGGTCCCTACAGACAACATGGCGGAGGTTCCCTGGTGTTTTGGGGTTGCTTTGCTGCCTCTGGCACTGGACTGCTTGACCATGTGCATGTCATTATGAAGTCTGAAGACTACCAACAAATTTTGCAGCATAACGTAGGGCCCAGTGTGAGAAAGCTGGGTCTCCCTCAGAGGTCATGGGTCTTCCAGCAGGACAATGACCCAAAACACACTTCAAAAAGCACTAGAAAATGGTTTGAGAGAAAGCACTGGAGATTTCTAAGGTGGCCAGCAATGAGTCCTGACCTGAATCCCATAGAACACCTGTTCTATGTTATATATATATATATATATATATAAACATGGCAGTTTGGAGAAGGCACCCTTCAAATATCAGGGACCTGGAGCAGTTTGCCAAAGAAGAATGGTCTAAAATTCCAGCAGAGCATTGTAAGAAACTCATTGATGGTTACCGGAAGCCGATGATCGCAGTTATTTTGGCTAAAGGTTGTGCAACCAAGTATGAGGCTGAGGGTGCCAATACTTTTGTCTGGCCCATTTTTGGAATTTTGTGTGAAATGATCAATGTTTTGCTTTTTGCTTCATTCTCTTTTGTGTTTTTTCATTGAAAACAAATTAAATGAAGATTATAATAACAAAGAATTTGTGATTGCAATCATTTTCCGGAAGAAACTGAGTATTATCTGACAGAATTGAAGGGTGTCAATACTTTTGGCCACAACTGTATATATATATATATTTCTAGCTGATCCTAGGTGAACCTACACTGTGTTATGATGACCATTTTAGAATATTGCATTGAATCAATGCTTGCTTTCCTTTGTTGCACTTATTTTCTGTGTTTATTCATTTTAGTCTACTGTTTCTATTTGTTACATTTTAAGATTAAAGTAAAATCTAAACTCCTATGGGGTTTGAATGTATAGTTTTTGGTGAAGCGCTTGGATTCAGAACCCCATGGGTGGTCACATCATCAGCATCATAAATAGTGTGCTGAACAAAAGAGCTGCAAGAATATATTCTGTTTCACTAGCCACATACTAATTTGTCTGTGGATGACAAAGAAACCTTTCACAATACAGACAAATGTTACTCATGTCGTTTTGGTTGTAGAACAGTTGAAAACCTCCCAGATTTCTTAAAAAATTCACACAGTGCGAAAAAGGAAGCCAAGCTGAGGGGTTCTTAGGAATTCGATATGCATCAAATGCTGCTGATAAATGTTCCCTTTTATGCCTGGTGCCAGAAATAAAAGTGACCACAGTCTGTGTGTATTTATCGTGTGTTGTCAACATGTGCTCTTCAACTATTGTTGGACTCTAATATTCACCGTACATGCCAGATCAAGAGGCCGCAGATGATGTGAGTTGTGGTCCAGTAACAGCTGGAGATGTTGGCCCTCCGCTCTATAGTCTACAATACATTTAAGTAGAGAATATCTGAAGTTAATGAGATTTGTCCAACGTGTCTTTGCCAACACTCACAAAGCATCCAACATACCTACAGTAGGCTCCGTCACCTGAATACACACATGGTTCACAGGCAGATTTTCATCTCTGGCTGAATGTTGAAAGGAACATAGTAGCTCCACAGCCAATGTAAAAACGTACTGCTCCCAACTTCCCCTTCAAGTAAGTAAATATCCCGCTGATTAAAACCAAACATATAAACGTCAAAACGGCTCTTTTTTCTTAAAGCACACATTGCATCCCACATTAAATTACCCTGTTAGAGGCTGGTCCGTTATGAAATCTGGTGACGTTTTTAGAGGTCTGTTGGCACAAGAGTGTTTCCTTTCACTTCAGCTTGGCTTTGCTTTATGTGCCTTGACTGCCAAAATTAGGTGAAATATAGAAAGTTACACTCTCTCTTTTGCTTTCTACTGAATTCCCCATACATTGGGGATCATTTATCTTGTATCATGGCAGGACTGATGCAGATTTAGCTACAGTAGTCTTGTACTTTAATATATAGTTTCTACTTTACCAAGAGCTCCTAAATTGCAAAATGTTCTATATTAAATTAAGACTACTGACTATTCTGTTATAGAAAATTATCTTTGCCAACATACAATACTTTGATTTTCTGCATTTTTCTTCAGGTATGCAGGAAGCCGTAGTGGTTTGCTTGAATAAGCAGACAAGATCAACAGCAATAGAAAGCCTGTGTGTGGCCAGTAGACGTCCTCCGCCGCTCTTAAAGTCCTGCAACATGGAAGCATGCCCCCCAAGGTAAGAACTTTAAAAATCTGTGTGGTACACAATTACTGAAAATATATAGTGTATTTTATTTTGGTTACAATTGCAGAGGAAACTACTGCAACCCAAGGTTAATCTCCACAAATGATTTCTTGAATCATTAACACCTTTAGGGTAGGTGCAGATGATCAGGAGACACTGCGTCCTGGGTGCATTATCTCCTCTCCTGAGGGAAGCCGGTGATGTATGCGGATGAACGCAGCCTTTTGTGCCCACAGTCAGTGTTTCGGATGGGGTGACTTTTCCAACACCGCAGTGCTAAATTGACATGCTGTGGATAAGCGGCGGCACGGAAATCCGCCTTACAGGACAGTTAACGCTGCGGAGGAAAGAAGCACAGTGGGCACAGGATTTCTGTAAATCTTATCCACTGTGTCGTTCTGTACAATGCAGCATTGTGGATGCAGCACAAATACGCTGCAAAAATGCATGCAGCCCTACGTAGCTTTAAAGGAGTTTTTTCCAGTCTATTAAACTTATGACTAAATAAACGTTAAGTAGTAAATTAGATAACTTACTGATATAGTCTTATTAGCTCTGAATGGATCATCATTTTACAGCCACTGTTCTTCTGACTCAGTGCTCAACACAAGTTTCCTGTGTCTTCAATTCACTAGCAGTAAGCAAAATGGGTTGGCAGTCTGCTAATTTCAATAGTTAATCTAGCATTAATGCATAGACAGTGAAGAGAGCTGGTTTAGCTATGGGAATTAACTATTAGTGATGAGCAAGTAGTCAGATATTCGAGCACGGATAGCTCTAACCCAAATACTTTAAACTGTTTCAGTATCGGATGTGAGTTCTCCATTGTCTTGCATTGTCTTCGTTACTCGTTTCTTGTTAAAAGTAATCAGTTTAAGCTATCCGAACCCGAGTATCTTATTCGCTCATCACTACTAACTATGCTTGCTCAAGGCTGACCCGCCAGGAACTTTTCTGTAGATGTAGATACTGTGGTAGAAGTACAATGTGTCACTACTGATGAGAATGTTACTGTTCCTGATTTACAGTCTTTTTTTTTTATGGGAAGAGTCGGTGTATCTAAAGCACTGCATTACTAACTTTCTGAGAACAGTGCAAAAAAAATAGAAATTCAAAAGGTAACCTTTCTGCTTAAATCATAAAACATGCAGAAAATATGTGAGTAATCCACTAACAGAGTTTCCTGTTATTTTAAGTGCTCAAACATTTGTAGGCTTAACAGTTTTCATCTGCTCCAAATAAACTCAGGAGACCCAGGAATGATATAAAATTTTCTTGAAAATGTGTTTCTTTTATTACTAGCTCTGGAGTAAAGAAGCTTGCCTTTTAGATAAGGTACGGATCTACAGTAAATGATAGTGGATGGAAGACAACTGAATTGTCTTTCTTCAAACAGTTATAAAACTCTAGGTAAACTATATACAGTGTTGGCCAAAAGTATTGACACCCCTGTAATTCTGTCAGATAATACTCAGTTTCTTCCTGAAAATGATTGCAATCACATTCTTTGGTATTATTATCTTCATTTAATTTGTCTTAAATGAAAAAACACAAAAGAGATTGAAGCAAAAATCAAAACATTGATCATTTCACACAAAACTCCAAAAATGGGCCGGACAAAAGTATTGGCACCCTCAGCCTAATACTTGGTTGCACAACCTTTAGCCAAAATAACTGCGATCAACCACTTCCGGTAACCATCAATGAGTTTCTCACAATGCTCTGCTGGAATTGTATTCTTTGGCAAACTGCTACAGGTCCCTGATATTTGAAGGGTGCCTTCTCCAAACTGCCATTTTTAGATCTCTCCACAGGTGTTCTATGGGATTCAGGTCTGGACTCATTGCTGGCCACCTTAGAAGTCTCCAGTGCTTTCTCTCAAACCATTTTCTAGTGCTTTTTGAAGTGTGTTTTGGGTCATTGTCCTGCTGGTAGACCCATGACCTCTGAGGGAGACCCATCTTTCTCACACTGGGCCCTACATTATGCTGAAAAATTTGTTGGTAGTCTTCAGACTTCATAATGCCATGCACACGGTCAAGCAGTCCAGTGCCAGAGGCAGCAAAGCAACCCCAAAATATCAGGGAACCTCCGCCATGTTTGACTGTAGGGACCGTGTTCTTTTCTTTGAATGCCTCTTTTTTCTCCTGTAAACTTTATGTTGATGCCTTTGCCCAAAAAGAGGGAACATTCTTCCAAAACGTTTTAGGCTTTCTCAGGTAAGTTTTGGCAAAATCCAGCCTGGCTTTTTTATGTCTCGGGGTAAGAAGTGGGGTCTTCCTGGGTCTCCTACTATACAGTCCCTTTTCATTCAGACACCGACGGATAGTACGGGTTGACACTGTTGTACCTTCGGACTGCAGGGCAGCTTGAACTTGTTTGGATGTTAGTCGAAGTTCTTTATCCACCATCCGCACAATCTTGTGTTGAAATCTCTCGTCAATTTTTCTTTTCGGTCCACATCTAGGGAAGTTAGCCACAGTGCCATGGGCTTTAAACTTCTTGTTTAAACTTCTTGTTCCTGTTAGGTGCCACAGGTAAGTTACAGGTGCTGTTAATTACACAAATTAGAGAAGCATCACATGATTTTTCTAACAGTTTCAATACTTTTGTCCACCCCCTTTTTTATGTTTGGTGTGGAATTATATCCAATTTGGCTTTAGGACAATTCTTTTTGTGTTTTTCATTGAAGACAAATTAAATGAAGTTAATAATACCAAAGAATTTGTGATTCCAATCATTTTCAGGAAGAAACTGATTATTATCTGACAGAATTGCAAGGGTGTCAATACTTTTGGCCATGACTGTATATATTTAAAGGGAATCTGTCAGGTCATTTTTCAGTATAATACTAATGTTACCCTTAAATAGTGCTTGGGAAGCCCTTTTAAAAACATGTAAAATCATTATGGTACGTTTCGTAGTTTCCATGCTATAAGCATTTGACACTCTGCAGGGAGCTGGTATATTAGTCCTCTCCATTACTTTCACAGCCAAATAGTCCGACTGTATAAGTATTATTTAAATATCCACGCCTATCCAAGCTGGTGTTCTGTCCCTCCACTCTGTGTTCTATGCTGGGGAGGGGAAGGTGGTTTGTCCTGCACTGTGTACTATCTGTAAGAGATTTCTATTATATGAACGTTGGGTTTGCCTGCAGACATGTAATTTGCTGAGCAAATGATCAAATGTTCATATAAACACAAAGAAATATCTCAGACTGCCCACACTACACACATGCCTCAGATACACACAATGACATGATGAGATCAGAGCTGCAGCTAACATCCCACACCTTCCCCCTCCTTTCTCCTCTGCAATGAGTAACACAACAGACAGATCACATGAGGGCAGGGCAGTGTAGTGATGCATGAATATTTATTCCTTGGTTAATGGGCAGCAAAGAACTCACTGTGATTGACAGATGGAATTAATCTTTTATTTTGAAGTTTACACAAGATAGGAGAGAAGTGTAAATATATAATGGAAGAAATGCATGAATAGAAAGAGCTTAGAGAAAGGAATTAGAAAATTATATCAGTTACATATTGATTTTTGACCTGACAGATTCCCTTTAACTAGAAGCATGCAATGGTGATTTCCTCATTTCAAACAATTTATTGAAACAAGTGGCAACAACAGTGGTGGGTATGCGCCTACAATAAATGTCAATGTTTCAATAACTTGTCATGTGACCTTGAACATGATTTACAGTTTGACAACAACGTATCATGCTGTGCAGAAGTCGAGTTATTGTCTGCTGCAGCATGGCTTACTACTTTTTGAAAGGCGGCCCTCAGGTCATTGAGGATCTGGAGTACAGAGTTACGAGCCTCTACCCGTCGAATTAGCCGATCTCATATTTTCTATGGGATACAGGTCTGGAGAAAATACAGGCCACTCCATTTGAGGTGTCCCAGTCTCTAGCAGCCATTCTCTAATGATGTGACCTTGATGAGCTGGAGCAATGTCATCCATGAAGATGAACTTGTAGGCCTGTGTTGTTCATGCAAAGGAACAATGACTGTAATAAAGATGTTATTCAAGTGGTAGGGGCCTGTCACTGTACCATTCACAAAGTTTAGGGCAGTTCTGTATTGACTAGACACACCTGTCTACACATTAACATCTCCACCACAAAAAATCATGTGGTGACATCAGTGGCTGAGGCATAGTGCTCTCCTTAATGTCTCCAACATCGTTGGCAGCCATCATTTCTACTCAGCATGAATAGACTTTGATCAATCAACAGCACTGAGGCCTACTGGTCCCTAGTCCAGTGTAGATATTCCCTGGCCAGATAGTAGTGTGATCAGGTACCATTGCAGGTCATCTAGCATGTAGTCCACACCGATGAAAAAGGTTTTGAAAGATCTTACATGACACTTGGATGCCTCTCAGCTCCCTTAAATGTGACTGGAGTGGTGTGGTATTCATCAAACGGTTCCACAGGGCATTGTTCACACTGAAGCGATCATTAGTGTGGGATGTGGCCAAAAGACATCCACTTCTATGCCTTTCTGTGACTCTTGCAGTCTCTTTGTATCTCTGTTGCAAACTTCTGATGACATTCTGTGACACCCTAAGCTCAGTGGCCACTTCCATCTGACAACATCCTGCTTGAAGCCTCACAATGGTGATCTACTGTTGATCAATTGTCAAGTGCTGTCTTGGTCTCAGGATGTCAAAATGTAACAGCATGATAAGGACGACTGTTAAAATACCAATTCCAATTAAACCACAAAATGTATTGGGTGATACTGTGAGGAGCCGCTGCATTCATTCATAAAATTCACAAAGCCGACAATAGCCAGCAATACAATACTGACAACATTAACCCTTCTCATGCCCACCTGAGTGGACAGCATATCTCTAGGGAGGGTGGGCACCCCCTAGAGACATGTTGCCCACAGCTATTATTAAGATTAACACTTTGTTCATCCCTGCGGCAGCTGGGATGAACAAAGCATATGGTAACCGGATTGCTCCGGATTACACACCGGAGCAATCCGGTTACCGCATTCCGGTTTTAAGAACAGATTTGGACACAAAAATGTGTTTGAAGGCAATTGCGGTTACCGCATCCGGATCTGGATGTGGTAACCGCAATTACCTTTTGAAATGTGACCCCAGCCTAACTCTGAGGACAACTACATCCCCAATTATAAGACAGTGTTCACACTTACATTGAAGGAAATAATAGTTTGATCCTTTTTGATTTTGTAAATTTGCCCACTGACAAAGACATGAAGAGTCTAAAATTTTAAGAGTAGGTTAATTTTATCAGTGAGAGATAGACAATCAAAAGTAAAATCCAGAAAATCACATTGTCTAAATTATATGAATGTATTTGCATTTTGAAGCGAGAAATCAGTATTTGATCCCTCTGTCAAACAAGACTTAATACTTGGTGGCAAAACCCTTGTTGACAAGTGTAAACCAAAAACCCTGTTTTTGAAACTTTTTTTGATAGCACTTACCTCTGATTATCTGGTTATTTTTACATTATAGCAAAGTGTTTTTGTGCGTTATTTGCATCCTTTTTTGCAATTTAGCCTTTGGTGGTCAATGAGCGCAGTTTTACGGACCCGTTCATCGTGTGCGTGGCTCATATTTGTCCGTGCCTTGTATTTTTCCTGCTTAGCAGGAAGAGGGAGGCTCCCGCCCCTCTCTTGTGAGCTGTGCACACACATATGTCAGCTTCACAGTCAGCCCACACCAGATAAGGTCCTGTCTGAATCCTGTTTATAGAGGTATGTTCACATACGAGCAGGTTTTAAATAAATATATCAGTTAGGGACTACTTCGATCAGGGTTACCTTGGCGTATGGTGAAGCAGCTTAATATACTTTTTTGCAAAAACGTGTAAACCAAAAACAATGGTTTTGAGACTTTTTTTGCCTGCACCCACCGCTGATTGGTATTTTTCACATTATAGCAGAGTGTTTTTGTGCGTTATTTGCACCCCTTTTTGTAGTTCACACCATAGTGTAGGTTTGTGAACTGGACTTGTGTGTAAATATACTGATATTTAACCAACAGTTATTTTGTCTATGCCCCTAATCTTTAAAAAGACAATAACATTTTTGTACCGTTCTAATATTTTGAGATTAAATTTGAATCGAATCTATCACCAGATTTCACAATATAAACTTCTTGCATTATTAATTATGTATTTTAGACCAGAAGAGGATGGTGTACTTACTTTGATATTCCATGTGAGAAAGGCTTTGTATTGCTCTCTAAAAGTTTTCATGTCTCATATTAAAATGTACATTTCATAAAACGCTTTTTGCCATATTAGGCTTATACAGCAATTCTGATGTGAATTTTCAAAGTAAGTCCACCAGTCTCATCAGGTCTGAGATTTATTTAATAATATATGCAGTTTGTATGGTGAAGTCTGGTGACAGATCTGCTTTAAGTGTATGGTGGAAGGATACCTTGCCTTCAGGGATTCCAGAACTCAATTGACTAAGGTGCAGTAACATTTTTTTTAAAGCAGATGTCAACTATACAGTTTGCAAACCAAGCATTTAAAATATGGCACAAAACCAGCCTCTATTTATAAAGAGCTCCATGAGGCACATAGAATTGGAGGTTAAAGGTTTTACTAAAATGATGTTGGTTTACCACTGTACCGCCACATTTCTGTTTCCTTCCGGTTAGTCCCGAAAGTAATTGCATGTCACTTAGAATACACACTCTAAAGTGACTAATATCAATTTGCCCCAATGCACTAACTATAATAATAACTACAATATATATTATAAACACCTTTAAAATAGTGTAAACTGCTTTTTACAGCCAACAAAAAAACATAATTCAGCAAATATGGCCGTATGAAAACATTGCTTCAATGGGAGTAGGATTTTGGTTGCGGTGTATAAACATTCATCTGCCATGTACAGAAATAAGAGACCGCAGCGGCTCAATCACTCAGCGTGGGTTACTGTGTGAAAAGAATTTGTGAGATGTGCAAGGGGATCGGGAAATAAATTAAGAAATAGAAGCCAGATGGCGGCTTTCTTCTCTCCTCTGTACTTTATACAAATACATTTGTTTTTTTATAGAGTTGAGAATTTTAGGAGAACATAAATAATAAACAGCAGGGGGAGAGTATGTATGCACCTTATAGAAAGCTATGCGCCAACATGCACCTACTTTATAATGAAATGAGTATCCTATTCTTATTGGCCAGATAACTTCGATATCGACTTTGGTTATTTTATTATTTAGTTAATAATTGTTTATTATTATATATATTGTCTGGGTGTTTTTTTTTAAAGCACATTTTGAAATACCCTCTTAGTAATTCTGCTTTAATAAAGAGGAGCCCATTATTTAAGATTCTCATCTACTATCCAGAGTAGAACTAGAGATAGAGAGCAAAGAGTGTATTTCAGTTTGAAAAAATTAAAACATCTGTGCCTCTTGAATTCATGTGTAGCTGATAAAGTTGATCACTTACCATATGTTCACATGTAATGGAAAAAATTGGCGTGAATCCTGTTGCCAATTTTGTTGCTGATTTCAGTACTATAATGGCCACTTTACACGTCCCGATATCGTTGTCCAACAACGATAAAAAGTCACGTGGTTCGTGCGTTGGCGCTGATATCGTTCGTGCGTTGTGCGGTGTAAATGAGCAATTTGATGCAAGAACGATGCCAAAACGATATCGTTGGGGAATTGTGCAGGCTCTCCAACTGCCCGATATTGGATGGACGATCTGACCAGATCGTGCTGTGTGACAGCCCAACAACGATTTGGAGCCCAACTTCCCCTATTCACTCCCATGTTAAATGGTCGTTCCCTGGGTCGCTCGTACGAGGGGGCGTATACACCACAGTTGTGTTGCCTGCCGATATCTCCCTGTGTAACATCTCCTATGCGATCTTGGATTACTGCCAAAAATGTGCATGCTCCCGTGCCGTTGTATCCAATATCAGGACGATATCGGGACATGTAAAGCGGCCATTACAGTACATGCAGATTGTGTTGCTTATTTCAGCCTATACATAGAGTGAAATCCACAATGAATATCAGCGAAAAAAAAAATTCCCAAAGGTCAATTTTCGCACAGAGACTATCTACACTTAGTAATAATTCACTTTGCTGCTACTGTAATATGCGATGGATTTTCCATCCCCAAATTTGTATGTAAAATTGGAAGCAAATTCATAAAGTATGAACAAATTTTACCACTAAGTTTCACCACAGATTAAAGCTGTTTATTAGGAATTGAAAGAGTTGGAAACCCTGTGATCTACTAATCTAATATATAAAGCTGAGTGTATGTATGTGTATGAATGTATGTCCACTATACCCATATATGGTCTAAATGCCCATACATGGTAATGCCCATATATGGCTGTAATGTCCATATATGGTAATATTGCCCATATAAGGTTGTAATGCCCAAATATGGTTGTAATGCCCATATATTGTAATACCCATATATGGTAATGCCCTTTATATACTATAAAGCACTCCCCATAGCCCTCCATATACTATAAAGCGCCCCCATATACTATAAAGCACTCCCCATAGTCCTCCATGTACCATATAGAAGGGGAGGAGCTAGAGGCAGAACCAGACAACATTCTATGGAGAGGAGGAGCTAGAGGCAGGACCAAACAACATTCTATGGAGGGGGAGGATCTACAGGCAGAACCAGACAACATTCTATGGAGGGGAAAGGATCCAGAGGCAGAACAAGATAAAATTCTACGGAGGGGGAGGAGCTAGAGCCAGAACCAGACAACATTCTATGGAGGGAGAGGAGCTAGAGGCAAAACCAGACAACATTTTACGGAGGGGAAGGAGCTAGAAGCAAAGCCAGTCAACATTCTATGGAAGGGAAGGAGCTAGTGGCAGAACCAGACAACATTCTATGGAGGGGAAGGAGCTA
Source organism: Allobates femoralis (assembly GCA_033576535.1). Lineage (NCBI taxonomy): Eukaryota > Metazoa > Chordata > Amphibia > Anura > Aromobatidae > Allobates > Allobates femoralis. The sequence continues at coordinate 486,961,150 of JARQOC010000003.1, forward strand.
GAGGCAGAACCAGACAACATTCTATGGAAGGGGAGGGGATAGAGGCAGAACAAGACACAATTCTATGGAGAGGGAGGAGCTAGAGCCAGAACCAGACAACATTCTATGGAGGGAGGAGAGCTATACGCAAAATCAGACAACATTCTATGGAGGGGGAGGGGATAGAGGCAGAACAAGACACAATTCTATGGAGAGGGAGGAGCTAGAGCCAGAACCAGACAACATTCTATGGAGGGAGAAGAGCTATACGCAGAATCAGACAACATTCTATGGAGGGGGAGAATCTAGAGGCAAAACCAGACAACATTCTATGGAGGGGGAGGAGCTAGAGGCAGAAATAGACAACATTTTATGGAGGAGGAACTAAAGATATTTCCATTTACTTTGTGACATTTATGTGAAATATAATCATTCTATTTTGTTATAACTAAGGACCGTTAGTTACTATGCCCAGGCAACCCCGGGCTCTACAGCTAGTCATTTATAACCAAAAGGCATATGTCTAATGGATCTCTTTAAATTTCCTCCACTCTGCCGTAATGGGAATACCACTTTTAATCCAAAGACTACCGTATATACTCGCGTATAAGCCGAGTTTTTCAGCCCAAAAATTGGGCTGAAAAGTACCCCCCTCGGCTTATACGCGAGTCATATACAGCAGGCTGCCCGCCCGTCACCCCCATCAGTATACAGGCACCCCCCCCATCAGTATCCAGGGCCCCCCCCTTGCTCCGGAAACCTGTAAAGTAAAATCATTATACTTATCACTGTCTTGTCGCCGCCATCCCCGCCGCTGCCATCGCGCTCACCTGGCTTCATCCGTCTTCTTCCTCTGGTCAGCGCAGGCAATGATGTCATTGTCTGTGCCAGAGGAAGCCGGAAGAAGACGGATGGCAGCGGCGGGGACGGCGGCGACAGGACAGTGATAAGTATAATGATTTTACTTTACAGGTTTCCGAAGCAGGGGGGGGGGCCCTGGATACTGATGGGGGGGACCCTGTATACCTATGGGGCTGCTGTATACTACCACTGGGGCTGCTGTATACTACCACTGGGGCTGCTGTATATACCTCTGGGGCTGCTGTATACTACCACTGGGGCTGCTGTATACTACCACTGGGGCTGCTGTATATACCTCTGGGGCTGCTGGGGCTGCTGTATACTACCACTGGGTATTTTGTAATTGGTTCAACAGCGTTTGTACTAAATCAAAATGTGTGAGATTACAATATGATTATTACAAAATTTGGCAAAATATTATGACTGATTGATTTAATTAGATATTAGGTTCCTCCAAAAGTAAAGCTTGCAGGTCTAGATGTGGTCCTAGTCCTCCTAGTTATACATGTTGCATCCTGTTAATATTCAAACTGCAGTAGTACTTGGCTTTGGTGTTTGTCAGATCTCTCGATTCATAGCTGAAATAATGAGAAGAGGGAAGCAGCCCTAGTTCCAGAATGCATGTGAGATCCTTAAGGCAAGACCGCAATCAACAGATCGATTGTTTGAAATCCAAACATGAACGATTCTTTATATGTTGGCTGACATCTACATTTTAAAAAGAACTTCAAAGAGAGTCATGAGATTTCTTAAATAATTTCGCACATACATCAGGCAAGTTGACTTCCTGATTAAGCCTGGTTTCTTTTATGACTCGATTCGACACTTAGCTTTAACACTGCACACAATATATTGCAATTTTCATGAATCACAGTTTTCAGAAGTGATGCTATGTGTTTTTAAACTGAATTCATAAGTGGTCTGCAATTAGTTATATATATATATATATACTGTAGTTTATATACATGTGTGTGTATGTACTTTATTATTCTACAGGGTGGGCCATTTTATATTGATGCACCTAAATAAACTGGGAATGGTTGGTGATATCAACTTCCTGTTTGTGGTACATTAGTAAATGGGAGGAGGAAAACTTTTCCAGATGGATGGTGACCATGGTGCCCATTTTGAAGTCGGCCATTTTGGATCCAACTTTATTTTTTTCAATGGGAAGAGGGTCATGTGACATATCAAACTAATTGAGAATTTCATAAGAAAAGCAATGGTGTGCTTGGTTTTAACATAACTTTAATCTTTCATGAGTTATTTACAAGTTTATGACCACTTATAAAATGTGTTCAAAGTGCTGCCCATTGTGTTAAATTGTCAATGCAACCCTCTTCTCCCACTCTTTGAACTTTGAACACATTTTATAAGTGGTCATAAACTTTTAAATAACTCATGACAGAATAAAGTTACATTAAAACCAAGCACACCATTGTTTTTCTTATGTAATTCTCAATAAGTTTAATGTGTCACATGACCCTCTTCCCATTGAAAAAAATAAAGTTGGATCCAAAATGCCCGATGTCAAAATTGCCGCCATGGTCACCACCCATCTGGAAAAATTTTCCCCCTCCCATATACTAATGTGCTACAAAGTAGAAGTTGATATCACCAACCATTCCCATTTTATTTAGGTGCATCCATATAAATGGCCCACCCTGTATTTTAATGGCCTTCAGCTCAATCTCAAGCCATGTCGATTAGTGATGGGGGAACCCAAACTGTAAAGTTAGGGGTCAGTACTGGACATCTAGTGTCCATGCATGGACACCAAACACGGACTTCTCAGGGAAATCCGTGTTGCTATTCGGGTTCAGCTAAGGGGGCTGCAAAAGGAAGCAAAATGATGATTAAACTAAGACAATTATACTTACCCAGTTTCTGCTCCGCTTTCATACTGCCGATGGGTCCACTTATTAAGCCTTATGCATATTCACTGCTTCCCCTGCCCACCCTCTATGAGTGTCTGTGATTGATTGCCCAGACTCACACTAGTGTCTGTGTCCCTGGAGGGTAAAAATAAATAAATAATTGAAAAAATGGCTTTGGGTCCAACGTATTTTAATAATCAGCAGAAATAAATCTAATAGCTGCAGCCTGCAGGCCTAAAGTTGTGTGCTTTATATTGGCTGGAAATCAAAATATGGGGTACCCCACAATGGTTTTTAATTATTTAAATAAATAATAAAAAAAATAGCTTGGGGTCCCCCTATTTTGATACCCAAGCAAGATAAAACACACAGTCGGGGGCTGGCATTCTCAGTCAAGGAAGGCCCATGGTTATCGGGTCCTCTCCAGGTTAAAAATAGCAGCCAGCAGCCTTCCCAGAATGGGCCTTACACATGGGCTCTACGTGAAGTGTGGTGGAGTTAGACACTCTTATTTCATGAAGATGTATATGCCTGTGCAATAATTAGGAGCATCTAATGAGTGCTGGGTGCCTGTGTGCACTACACCAGAAATCTTACACCAGTCCCTGACTAGAGCAAGTTTTCTTGAGTAAGGATCACCACAGCTCGTCATGAATTAGAAGAACCATGGCGTAACGCCCCTGCTGTGCCCGGCATGCCCAAGTTCCATACAGCTCTGGCCATTTTGGCATAGCTGGGAGAAATTGATGTGAAAACGTCAAAAGTCACAGGAGTGATGACATTTTTCAAAGCAATTTATGCCAAAATTGCTGTGATGAATCAGAGCCATGAATTTTTGCCAGATTTATTCAGATGACCAGAACAATCTCAGACATGTCTACAACAAATTCTGCCATGTTCAGATGTTTCATTGAAAGTAGTATCTGTATAATTACCGTAATTTTTTTTTTTTTTTTTTTTTTAAAGCATTTACATTTTATACCTTTACCTAATCCACATTTATTGATTCTTAAACTTACTTTGTATTAGAAACTTTTGTACAACAACATTAAGGCAACTGATGGCAACACACACAAGTGTAGAAGGAATATCCTTTTTTTATTCATGTTAAGTGTAAACCTTTAAATATTTCGTCATTTTCCTCTTTCAGCATTAAATTTGACAGTTGTTTAGAATCAGCTACACTAGACATATCAAACATAGGTAATGGTAAAAGGCACCGTTGTATATGTCATACAAGGTCAGGTCTTACTCGAGACAATTAGTTTAGATGTGTGTTTGACAAGCATTGATTTCCATGCATGCAAACCAGTAACTGAAATAGAGAGGGGAAGGAATAAAAAACTAACACAAATCAACATTAACACATTGCACAGTATAGTGGAAAGCTATTTAAAAAAATTTTTTATAATTGGTTCATTGAGATAAGTGGATCAATTTATGGAGGTGTCACACACATTTTACATTTTGATATTCGATTCATGGTTTGCAAGAAAAAAAAACTGCCCAATACCATTATCTTATGACCAGCAGGGTCCTCTCTCTCTCCTGTACAGTGTAAGCTCCTATGATCAGCGGGGTCCTCCCCTGTATAGTGTAAGCTCTTATGGTCAGTGGGGTCCTCTCTCTATCCTGTACAGTGTAAGCTCTCATGGTCAGTAGGGTCCTCTTTTTTCTGTACAGTGTAAGATCTTATAATAAGTGGGATTCTCTCTCTCCTGTACAGTGTAAGCACTTATGATCAGTAGGGTCCTCTCTCTCTCCTGTACAGTGTAAGCACTTATGATCAGTAGGGTCCTCTCTCTCTTCTCCTGTACAGTGTAAGCACTTATGATCAGTAGGGTCCTCTCTCTCTCTCTCCTGTACAGTGTAAGCACTTATGATCAGTAGGGTCCTCTCTCCTGTACAGTGTAAGCACTTATGATAAGTAGGGTCCTCTCTGTCTCTCTCTCCTGTACAGTGTAAGCACTTATGATCAGTAGGGTCCTCTCTCTCTATCCTGTACAGTGTAAGCTCTCATGGTCAGCGGGGTCCTTTCTCTCTCCTGTACAGTGTAAGCTCTCATGGTCAGTAGGGTGCTCTTTTTCCTGTACAGTATAAGCTCTTATGATCAGTAGAGTCCTCTCCCTCTCTCCTGTACAGTGTAAGCTCTTATGGCTAGTGGTGTACTGTCTCTCTTCTGTAGAGTGTAAGCTCTTATGGTCTGCAGGGTCCTCACTCTCTCTTGCAGAATGTAAATTCTTATGGTCAGAAGGTTCCTCTCTCTTTCCTGTAGAATGTAAGCTATTATGGTCAGCAAGGTCCTCTCTCTCCTCTGTAGATTGTCATCTTTTATGGTCAGTAGAATCCATTCTCTCTGTTTTAGAATGTAATTTCTTATGGTCAGCAGGTTCCTTTCTCTTTCCTGCAGAGTGTATACTATCATGGTCAGCGGGTCCTCCTGTAGAGTGTAAGCTCTTATGGTCAACAGGATCTTTTCTTTCTCATTTCTGTAGAGTGTATCTATCTAAATAATTACCTTATCATGTCTGTCATGCCCTTCCGGTGTCATGTTTTCCTGATATCATACACTGGCGGCAGCCATATTTGCACACTCAAGTGATGGGTGTTCAAATATAGTGCCTGCTGGCAGTAATAGTCCCTCGCACAATACTGAAGGGGGCCGCTGACACCCACACACCATGACACACGAAACCAACATTAAACCTGCCACACACGTGGCTCGTAGCCTGCCGAACCTCACCGCCAAATGACTAATTGCAGTACTCGCAGGCGCAGTTAGTCATTCGGTAGTGAGAGTGACACCTGGGTATACAAAGATGGTGATGGCCTGACCCAGTCACGACGCTGCCGCCATCTTTGTACACCACGGGGAGCGGGAAACGGCACATGGGGACAGAAAGCACACGGGGGAAGAAGAAGTGCATGGGGCAAGAGATGACACAAGAGAATGGACAGCACACAGGGGAAAGACAGAGCACATAGGGGAAAAGACAGCACAAGTGGACAGACAGCATATATGTGGGAGAAACTGCCCACAGCGGAGAGAGACTGCCCACAGGGGGGACAGACAGTGCACTGGCGGGCAGTGATAGTGCACAGTGGGGAGCAAGTGCACGGGGGAGAGACAGCACAAGAGGAGAGAGAGCAAACAGGGGGAAGAGACAGCCCAAAGGGGGGAGAGAGGGCATGGGGAGAGATAGTGAACTGGTGGAGAGACAGCACACAGGAGAAGAGAGAGTGCACAGGGGAAGAGAGTGCACAGGGAGAAGAGACAGCACATAGGGATATTAGAGAGTACACAGGGGAATGAGAGATTGCAATATAGATTAGTTTGTTGTTTCTCTGGACACTGAATTTCTCAGACCATTAATATTTTGACTTGGCTTTGGGTGCTTTACAGTACCATAGCAGACAAAAGCATGCTTCAATTGTTTCTAAACAGACATGGGATCTGTGTGTATTATAGCCTGAAGGCAGCATACTAACTGAAGATCAGCTGACATGAACTAAGCGTCTGATTCACAGTAACACATGGTTGGGCGAGCGCGCCTGTATTCTCTATGAGACAGCCATTACCAGGCGACTCTGGCAGCGCTTATCTCCTTGCAAAACAGAACAACAATCAAGATTCGTCTCTCCTCTGATATCATCTGTCGGGGAAGAGTGGGAAGGTCACTTACATATTCGATTGCAACTGATCCCACTGATATTGGCAGGTTCCACCAACTTTAGTCTAACGTGTATGGTGTCTTTAGATCGAAATCATATGCGTCATTTTTGGAATATCTTTTTGTAAGCTTTTTGTAGGGAAAATAATATATTGTATTATGCTCATTGCCAGAGTGTATTGCATATTTTTAGGGTCTGCTTAGTCAAAATACCATAGTCTGCTGTATTTTTTTATCCATGGTAACTTACAATCTAGGTTCCCTATCAGTATGCCTTTGGAGTGGGGAAGAAAGCTGGAGAACCCAGAGGAAAGTCACACAAGCATGGGGAGAATATACAAACTCCTTGCAGATGTCGTCCTTGGTGGGATTTGAGTCAGACCCTCAGTTTTGCAAGGCTACAGTGCCAACCACTGAGCCATCGTGCTGCCCATACGTATCATAACAAGTCATTATGGATTGATTAGGAATCATGTAAAAACTAAAGCCATGGTGCCAATTTGAACAGAACCTTATTAGTTTTTAATAAGTCCTTCCCTTCCCTGTTTCTTTGGTTTAGTTTTTCATTTTAAAGTCCTGTCTATGGGAATGTGTGCATGTAATTCCTGACATTGTACAATGTGGATTCAATATGCTTAGCACTTGTGTTAGCAGCTCTAAATTAAGCTTAAGACTTTTTGGTTTCCTCATAATCCTGTCTCACACTGTGCTGCCATTTTGTTCAGCTCACAATTGAATAGAAGTAAATGCATTAACGGTATTAAATCTACCCTCTCGAAATCTTTATTATACACATGAACAATTTGTCCTGCCACCTGACTAAATAACCAACCGTTCCAACTTTATGAGCCCTATAATAGAGTTAATGAGGTACTTATGGCATTTAGTGGGTGGTTTCTGTGTGGCATTAATCATTATTTAATTTTGTAAATCTCTTATACTGTTAATTCTTTATTTAAGGCTATACACTGGTAGATGGTCACAAATCAGCCCCAAGCTGAGCGTGACAACATCAATAAGTCAGTGTGCAACATTCACATTTTTCAGACGGACACTTCTCTTTAATTGTTTTTCCACTTGCCTAGTGAATTTGGTCTTATTATACTTTGGCTTCCATGTACAATGTCCTTACTGTTGGTTAAAAGTCACATTTTGACAGTGGATCTGCCTCTGGCTCCGTGTCCAGCCTCAAGTTTAACCAGCTTAACCGCAACACTGTCACTGCAGGAAAGTGCTTGTTACCAAAATAAGAAACCCTGCCCATGCCAATTAACAATTTCCTGCCTGTTGTGATCTTGTTCCAGTACACCGTATATGTGAAATTTGTACTAACGTTAAATTAAAATTCTTACATTCTTTTCCTTGTATTAGGCATTTTTACCTTAATATAAAAAAATGAAGAAAACAATATACAAATTCCTTTTCAATACAGATTTTCAGTCATACATTTTGTGAACTGGATAAAGGTTGACCCTTCCATGGTTAGGTTGAGCATTTGGATATCCTTTTGACACTGTAACTACTGTTGACTGTGATAATGCAATATGTCAACTATTAACAGTTACACTCCTGGAAATTAGCAGCCAATGATACCTTTATTTTCACATCATCTCAGAAAAGAGAGAACAATTATTCAGCTTGTGCCTTGCTGGTAGAATGACATTGTACATTTTTGTGCAATGAAACTTGGAAGATTTTCAAAGCAAAAGCTAAACAAAATCCACCGCGTACTATTTCCTGCAGATATTGCCAAGAAGTAAAAAAACAGTGAGCTCAAAGACTAGAAGTAGAATAATGTAGGTTGCTGCAAACTTTAGGAAACCACTCAGCCAGTAGATTTAGTTGCATAAAGAAAAAGTGTGCATTCCAGACAAATATCAGATTGGCCAGAAAGAGTTTTTGTAAATGTATTCCCTTCCAATTTGTTTGCAAATAGCCCTGAGTTACTATTATTTTTTGTTATGTTTGTACAAGCCCCTGCTTTTTGATTGTTGCAATGATAAAAGCGACTCTGTAAGCAAAGGATGACTATTGAAACCAAGTACAGGCGCTCGCGTATCATGGCAGAACAATTTATTTAATTGTACCTCCCCATCTGCATGTTTTGCATCCATGTCCCCCCTTCTCTTCTTTGATGACAACTATGGCATCATAGAGTCAGACAAGGGGGGGTGATAGATGGAAAAAACGCAGGTGGAAAGGAACATATAAATGTTTGTTCTTTACGACCATAATGCTCTCTTAAACAGATCATAAAATTTTGCTCCAAATAAAAAGACCATCATCACTAGAACAGTAAAGGCCCCTTCACACGCTAGGATCTCGTTAACGACATCGTTGAAACATCACGTATTTGTGATCATTCAAGCTATATCGTTAGTGCGTCTTTGCATGTAAACGAACGATGTAGGAAGAAAAAATCATTAGAACGGTCATCAAAAATTTGAGCTCCTGACCTCAAATCTATCGTTCATCATCCACTTAACGTTCTGGGAAGCAGCAACATCGTTCAGTGTGGCACCTTTTGGAACGATGTCCTGCATATTTCTCCTATTCCAGATGCTTTGTAAAATCGTTCAAACGTTCTTCTCCAAATAGCTGGAGCGTTGCCAAAGTCAAGATCGTTAACGAAATCCTTGCCTGTGACAACGCACTAACGATGTCGGAAGGATCGCGGTCACGTGACATAGCTAACGATATCGTTCACCTATATCCTAGCGTGTGAAGCGGCCTTAAGGCAGAGTTAACAAGAAAAAATAAATGTGTCTGTAATTGGATATGCGACGCAGTTTCCCAAGCTGCATTATGTTAATTTATTTTGTGCAGATACTCGTGTTCTGAGTGAGAGAATACATCGAAAATATACTGTCAGTAATCCTGATCATCGGCACAGACAGTGCGTTCTCCCACACAGGACACCAGCATCCACCGGAAGAGAGAGTATGCTGCATCCAGAATATAGGCAATATTATTCATGGGCACTCACCCTTACAAGCACATGTACTGTAGCTCTCACAGCTCTGCTGTAACAATATTGTAACCTTGTCTGCCAGTGAAATGGAAGCTGAAGAACTGGAAGGAACCTGCAGATATGTCAGTTATATTCACACACAGCTATGCAGTGAGACCAGGAGAGTAGAAAGAAGCCATTATATAACCCACTAGTTAGTTAAAATAAGCTCTGGCAGCAGATTCTCATACAGATCAGTGTCCATCCCATAGCCTGGAACAGCTCATTTACATACAAGAAAAACATAGATTTCTCTGGAAAAAGATATCAGATCACAGATATCAAGGTATTATTTTATCCAGCTTACTCTGATCTTTGTACCCATATAGATGGCTTAGAAGGATTGATCCTGCTGCCAGATTCCCTTTAAAGGATTTATGGTATATGAGGTGTGGTTCTGTATCTGAATGTAATCAACCATAGAAAGAAAATTCAGTTTTGAGAGCTGAGTGCAACGTCATATACTATGTACATTCAGTAAATATGTCAACGTGCGATAGCCTTTGTAAATTTTACAAGCAGATTGGAGTCGCGCTTCACTTTTGTTAAACCATTAAAGTGCAACATGTTACAAATTAGTTGGAAAGCCTTGGAATGAATAGGTCAGTTTATAATAAGCTGGAATATCATGCAGAACACACAGCTGCAGCACAGAACACTCATGTATGTCTCCTAGGTTCAACTGCCTCGAACATTATCCATGAAGTGTGTGATCCAGATACAAATTAAGAAAGGATGTGCACCTATATTTCATTACATGTGCCTAACGTTCTCCATATTTCTTTGCTTCTTAATAGTTCTTGCTTCTATCATTAGAAGGAGCAAGAGTAATAGGTCGAGTTCACATCTAAGGCTGAGCTGCATTTGCCTGTGTTTGTATGCGTTTTTACAGCTAAAAATGCATCCAAGCGCATGCATTCATGCACCCATAGGCTGCAATGCAAAATGCATTGCAAACGCATGCAAAAACGCATGTCATTTTGCAAAAATGCAAAACACGCATTTTTGCAAATGCAGCCCTAGACGCAACAGCCCACGTTTTTGGCTGCATTTGCAAAAACGCATGCGTTTTGCGTTTTTGCAAAATGACGTGTTTTTGCATGCGTTTTGCATTGTACCTATGGGTTCATGAACGCATGCGTTTAGATCCATTTTTAGCGGTAAAAACGCCTACAAACGCAGCCAAAATTCAGATGTGAAAAGGCCCTATAACAACCTTAATTTGCTCATATGAAATGAAAGAAGTAAAAGTATATCTGAAAAAATAAAAATAGAGAGTCCTTAGTAGTTGAAAGCTTTTACCTCTTCCCCTCAAAACCATATTTACCGTATTTTCCGGCGTATAAGACGACTGGGCGTATAAGACGACCCCCAACTTTTCCACTTAAAATATGGAGTTTGGGATATACTCGCTGTATAAGACTACCCCCTCTTCTACGGTATGATTCCCACTATGACCCCCACACAATATAATGGACCCACATATAGAATAATGACCCCTACATCTCTTCACACTGTATTATGGCCACCACACAGCCCTAAAATAGCCCTGCATAAAGTATAGAGGCTCCCTCATACCCTTCAAGTATTATCATGCTCCCACAGAGCCCTCTAAGTATTATAATGGCTTCCATATAGTATAATTGTCTCCATAAATTATAATGCATCATCAAAGTCCTCAATATATTATAATGCACCCCGTAGTCCTCCATATAGTGTAATGCACGCCATAGTCCCCTAGATAATATAATGCACCCCATAGTGCTCCATATAGTGTAATGCACCCCCGTAGTCCTCCATATAGTGCAATGCACGCCATAGTCCTCTAGATAATATAATGTACCCCATTGTGCTCCATATAGTGTAATGCACCCCCGTAGTCCTCCATATATTATAGTATTACAGTGGTGGTGGGGGAGTACAGCCTCCATCAACCCCCAATATTCCTCTGCAGTCACACACACAGTCAGACACACACAGTCACACACACACACAGTTAGACACAGACACACACACAGTAAGACACACACACAGCCAGACACAGACACACACAGTCACACACAGACAGTCAGACACAGACACACACTCAGTAAAACCCACACACAGTCAGACACAGACACACACAGTCACACACACACAGTCAGACAGACACACAACACGCACACAGTCAGACACAGACACACAACACGCACACAGTCAGACACAGACACACACAGTCACACACACACAGTCAGACACACACACACAGTCAGACACACACAGTCACACACACAGTAAGACACACTGTGCCACTGCTGTGCCACCGGACCCTGCCGGAGCTTACCACCGCCGCTGTACGTAGCCGGGCACCGTAGCTGTACGATAATAAGCCATCAGCCAATCAGGCAGCTGCTGGCGTCTGATTGGCCCTGGCATTACCGTACATACACACTGAGCGGCGCAGTTACCTTCGTTCAGGAGATGTACGGTAATGCCTCAGCCAATCAGACACCAGCAGCCTCCTGATCGTACATCTATGGCGCCCGGCGGCTATGTACACAGCGGTGGTGGCAGCGGGAAGCTCCGGAAGACATGGACGGCAGAGGCAGGTGAGTATCATTTTTTTTTCTTGCCTGCCACCTGCCACCGCTCATTTTCGGGGGGGGGGGGGGCCCTTATATTATGCACGGCGGACCGATGCCGGCATTTTTTTCCTCAGTACCCCGCCTGACCCGGCGTATAAGACGACCCCCAACTTGGGAGGAGAATTTTAGGGGTTAAAAAGTCGTCTTATACGCCGGAAAATACGGTAATCTTCCTGACCAGGTTAATTTGTTAAAACAGACATGTTACTGTAAGTGGTAATAACTCTAGAATGCTTCCATACAATTCAATGATTCTGAGATTGTTTTTTCATGACACATTGTACTTTATATTAGTATTATATTTAGGTCAAATTTATATATGAAATTGGGATACATTTCAGAAAAAAATGCAATTTTCAAACTGATTTTTATGCCCTTAAAACAGATTAGTCATTCTGCAGAAAGTAAGTTACAAATAAACAACATTTACTGCAATTCTATATTATGTCAGCAACATTTTTCTAAAGTTTAGCAGCAACTTTTCATTTTTTCCATTGAAATTTGCAAAACCTAATATTTAGGGCCCACTTTATGATTGAAGTGATTTTGAGAGGTATGCCTGAAAATCCAAAAAAGGCACCCTAGTTCATAAAAAAAAGCACTTCTCAAGATATTCAGGAAGTTTGTTAACCCTTTATGTACTTCATAGGAATTAACATGAAGTTGAATGAAAAAAATGAAAAGTTAATTTTCTGTTACTAAAATGTTCTTTAGCCCCATATTTTTCATTTCTCAAGAGCAACAGGACAAAATTGATGGTAAACTTTGTTGTGCAATTTCTTCTGAGTACACCATATGTGGCCAGAAACTACTGCTTTGCCACAGCACGACTCAGAAGGGAAGGAGTGCTATTTGACTTCTGGAGTGAATTTGACCAATTCCCATTTGCAAAGCCCCTAATGTTTCAAATCAATAGAAACCCCAACGAGTGACATCCTCAGAGAATTAATTAGAAACTATTCATGTAGAATTTGTCTCTACAAGTACGTGCTGAGGTTGAGCGTAGAGGTTGAGTGAGCATTTTTAACCTTTTGATAATATTTGGATGAGAATGTAAGATTATGATTTTTTTCCCCCACACAATTTGTAACACAATTTCTCCTGAGTATGCGAATATCCCATATGTGGTAAGAAACTACTTTTCAGAAACACAACAGGGTTCAGAAGGAAAGGATCACCATTTTTGTGTACGGATTTTGATGGAATGGTTTGGGAGTACAATGTCACATTGGCAGTGTCAGGACATGAAAACTCCCCAAAGTCACATTTTATAAACTCCCACCTCAATGAATTCAGGGGTGTGCTCAGTATGTTGAAACCACAGGAATTTTACTGGATTTTATAATTTTGGTTCATAAAAAATAAATTAAATACCTTTTTATTACTTAAACGTTTGCTTTTACTTCATAAAAGGATAACAGGTATAAACCACTGGAGTGTTGCTTTAAGATCCCATGGGTGACATTCATGTTAAGTTAAAGAGAATTATAACTCCCGGCATGTCCTGCAGGTCCTATAGCATGCTGGGAGTTATAGTTCACCACAGGAGTGGTAGAGTGCATTTTATGTACTATAACTTATAAACTTTTATTGTTGCCTGACTTCTTAATTGTACAAGGTGTGCTCACATTAGTGCAGATCCTGCAGCTATGCTACAAACCAGGAAGTCTCTCATCAACAGCAGGACCTGTAGTGACAAAATGAAGATGCAGGACTGGAGCAGCACATGCAGCACAGGACCCTGATTCTTCATTACGCCCCTGCAGGTCCTTAAGTTGATGAGAGACTTGCTGGTTTCCGGCATAGCTGCAGGACCTGCACTGACATGAGCATTCAGCATAAACTGAATGCTGTGCTGTTAAGGTATGCCGTGCATTAACCCTGTGGCTACAGTGATCTGCACTCCCTCTGGGCCAACAACGACTGTGGCATTTTCTCCCAAAGTGCACCCTGCTACTGCCGCCACATTACCCACCGGACCCATGATCTTCCCAGCTGCTGCAGGAATTTGGCTGGGGAAACGACATGTACTCTGTTTAAGTAAACAAATGTTGACCCTTTCCAGCCTTTCCTACTCCACTGCCACCCCCTCTCCACAGCAAACCCTCACATGTTACATTCGGACAATAAGATGCACCCTACACTTTCCTTCCAAATTTGGAGGGAAAAAAGTGCATCTTATAGTCTGAAAAATACGGTATGTGGATTTGAGAGATCACTGGATTTCAGGGGAATTTTCTAGAACTTTTTAGCTACCAGTAACATGGAAACTCCTTTTTTTCCATTGACAGGTGATGGGCCAAAGTGGGGACTTATTTTTTTAGTGAATTGAGTTGAAGCTTTAATTGATACCATTTTGGGGTACATAACATTTCGGATCACTATTAAAGCTAGGTTTACATTTATTGTGTACTCTATTCTGAGCAGTTACAGCAGGGCTCCATCTAAATCCCTGAAATACAGTATTCAAATTTATCTTAAAACAGAAAGCACACACTGGGATATCAAGGCAGAAGAGAGTGTAATATAACATCAGTCAATGGGATGGGCATTGTTAAAGAAGCTCTCCCATGAGTATTATTTTTTATTAAATCTGTGTATATGTGCATGTGGTGTAGTATGAGTGTACTCATTTACTCACATACCACCTTTCTGCATCTTTTCTAAGTGACGTAATGACAATTCAGACTAGCCTGCTCACTCTATGCTCTATGGTGCCAGAAGTTCCTGTTACAGTGAAAATCTATAGAGCCTCATTCTGACACTTCATAGACTTAGGCCACATTCAGACACACCGTTTTAGGTCAGTTTTTTTTGCATCCGATTTGTGCAGTGACAATGCAGAGAACGGATCACTCAAATGGAATCCCAGCAAAGTCAATGGGTTTTCACTTTTTGCCATTCAGACAGGGAATTCATGGTGTGATCCATTTTTTTTCCTGGGAAAGTGATCCGTCAAAGAGAAGGGCATGTTAGTTTCTGTGGCGTTTTTCTCATCTGCTTTTTCCATAGGGAACCATTCTAAATGGAGAAAAAAAAGTGTCACCCAAAATTGAGAAAAAATGGATCAAAAAAGCAATGTGTGAATAGGTTGAAAAATGGATCAGTTTTGAAGCTGAAAACCGGAGCCAAAAATAAAACAGTGCAAAAATTGTGTGTGTGAATGTAGCCTTATATCGTAAAAGACACTTTCAGGTCACTCAGAGCGTAGAGTAACCCAGAGAGTCTTCAGAGCAGTGACATCACTGAGAAGAGGAGCAGAAAGGTGCTGGATACTGGAGAAAGCATTGATGAGGCCCCTTTCATTCAGTCATATGAAAAAGTTTGGGCACCCCTCTTAATCTTACTCTTTTTTTTTGTTTAAACTTGGTTTTTTGCAACAGCTATTTCAGTGTAATATATGTAATAACTGATGGACACAGTAATATTTCAGGTTTGAAATGAGGTTTATTGTATTAACCAAAAATGTGAAATATGCATTATTTCAAAATTTGTCAGGTGCCAAAGTATGGGCACCCTTCTGATTTTCATGATTTGAATACTCCTAACTACATTTTACTGACTTACTGAAGCACTAAATTGGTTTGGTAACCTCATTGAGCTTTGCACTTCATAGCCCGGTGTATCCAATCTTGAGAAAAGCTATTTCAGGTGTCCACTTGCAAGTTGTTCTCCTAGTTGCATCTTCTCTGAGGAGTGGCATCATGGGCTCCTCAAAACAGCTCTCAAATGATCTGAAAAAAAAAGATTGTTCAACATAGTTGTTCAGGGGAAGGATACAAAAAGTTGTCTCAGAGATTTAACCTGTCAGTTTCCACTGTGAGGAACATAGTAAGGAAATGGAAGACCACAGGGACAGTTCTTGTAAAGGCCAGAAGTGGCAGGCCAACAAAAATATCATAAAGGCAGAGAAGAAGAATGGTGAGAACAGTCAAGAACAATCCACAGACCACCTCCAAAGACCTGCAGCATCATCTTGCTGCAGATGGTGTCACTGTGCATCGGTCAACAATACAGCGCACACTGCACAAGGAGAAGCTGTATGGGAGAGTGATGCGAAAGAAGCCGTTTCTGCATGCACGCCACAAACAGAGTCGCCTGAGGTATGCATAAGCACATTTGGACAAGCAAGTTTCATTTTGGAAGAAGGTCCTGTGGACTGATGAAACAAAGATTGAGTTGTTTGGTCATACAACAAGGCGTTATGCATGGCGCCACAAAAACACAGTATTCCAAGAAAAACACTTGCTACCCACTGTCAAATTTGGGGGAGGGTCCATCATGCTTTGGGGCTGTGTGGCCAATGACGGCATCGGGAATCTTGTTAACGTTGAGGGTCACATGGATTCCACTCAGTATCAGCAAATTCTTGAGAATAATGTTCAAGAATCAGTGTCAAAGTTGAAGTTACGCCGGGGATGGATCTTTCAGCAAGACAATGATCCAAAACACTGCTCCAAATCTACTCAGGAATTCATGCAGAGGAACAATTACAATGTTCTGGAATGGCCATCCCAGTCCCCAGACCTGAATATCATTGAACATCTGTGGGATGTTTTGAAGCAGGCTGTCCATGCTCGGCGACCATCAAACTTAACTGAACTGGAATTGTTTTGTAAAGAGGAATGGTCAAAAATACCTTCATCCAGGAACTCATTAACAGCTACAGGAAGCGACTAGAGGCTGTTATTTTTGCAGAAGGTGGATCTACTAAATATGAATGTCACTTTTTTGTTGAGCTGCCCATACTTTTGCACCTGTCAATTTTTGAAATAATGCATATTTCACATTTTCGGTTAGTACAATTAACCTCATTTCAATCCTGAAATATTACTGTGTCCATCAGTTATTACATATATCACACTGAAATAGCTGTTGCAAAAAAACAATAAAAAAAAAAAAAAAGAGTAAGATTAGGAGCGGTGCCCAAACTTTTTCATATGACTGTATCACGATTTTTGTGGATCCGTGGCTATCCATTGTAAAACAGATAGCCGTGGATCCAATTTGGCCCCCATATATCCCTATGGACACGGATTGGTCCTTAATGGCTATCTGTTTGTGCAGGGATCCAATTGTGTCCACTTTTTTCACGTCCCCAAAATTGGAGACTGCTTTCGATTTTAGGCACAGCGGACACAATTGGAAGAATTGGACAGCATCGGATCTGACGCTGTCCGATTCAAATAACATGGGGGTCTATCATTTCTTGGATTTTAGTGTACTGAGCATGCTCAGTCCTTTCCTAAAAAAGGGGTGGACCTGTGCACTCACCCTTTGCTATAAAATTGGTGAATAATTGAAAAAAGTCGTAAAAAATCGAGACATGTATAAGAAAAAAGCATGCAACTACTATCTGTTGTCATCCACCTTCATTGGGCACTTTGTTTTGTTTAGTTTAACTAAGTGGTTTTAATTGAAGCACCTGTTACTGGAGTGTGAGTGCACAGGTCCACCCCTTTTTTAGGAAAGGATCTGACACCAAACGCTGAGTACTGACCCGTTGAAGCGGAATCACCGCGAAGTGGTGCCGTTGTTGGCCTCCATCACCCCCTCCCTGGCTGCAATGTAACCCGAAAAAAGGTTCATTAAAAAACGCAGAGCATCGAATGTTGAGTGCCTCCTTTTTCTCATCTTTAAAGCAGTACACCTTCATAAAGTTGCCCACAAGTCATGGATCTCCTTTCAGAATGATTTTGGCCACAATGAGCTGTAAATAGCCTCTTGGGGTCGGGACTGGAGATATAAAGGTGCTCTTTATCTTGAATAATCTCTTTTACAATGCACTAACCCATCACAGCTCCATTACCTAATCTACGTTCAACCATGAGATCACAGTTTTGCTTTTTTACCAGCTTTATCTTTATTTCATTATACATTTCAGTGCACACTGTCAAGTCTTCACCATTAGATTGTGAAATTACTCTAATCCATTTGTACAATTGGTTGCAATTTCCTCCACTTTAGTCCTGATGTTTACTTATTCTCTGCACATGTTCCTAGTCACCTAAATGAACAGTGTCAAGAAAGTAGTGCTAAGTTCACTAGTGCGCACATATGTGAAAGATTAATAGGCATGAATGCTGCTCATTTTTAGGATATTCTCTCCTTTTTGGACCCCCCAAATATGACACTTACTCAGGGTGTTAAGGCTGGCTGTGATTATTCTACTTTACATTTCTTTCTAGAAAGAAAATTTCTCATTGATATGGAATTTCTATCTGGCAGTGATAAAAATTGGACCTGTCATGGAAGTCATGACCACCAGTTTGTAAAATACATCAGCTATCTGTTTCCTTGCCTAATCTTTCAGTTATTTCATGGGAGTCAAATCAACAAATTGTTTTATAATTGAGTATACTTCAGAATGACTCTGATATATGTGGTGTAACATTTTCTGTTTAGATTAATCTGGAGCAGTATTTTCATTGTGAGGTAAAGTTTTCTTTATTCGAGTTTTCAACGTTGACCGATAGCTTTTTCTATTAGCTTTTCCATACTTTCTTTCCATTTTAAATTAGATTACATAAATAAATAGATGTGTAACTATCATTAATAGACGTTTTACGATGAAACCAGAACTAGTTTCAAGCATCTATTACCTTTCAAAGACAGGTCATATTATTTCAAAGCACATTTTTCAAGATCTTCATTAAAGGGGTTTCCCTATGACCAAAGTTAATTTAAAGTTCATTTTATTCATAGATCTTGGAATAATAATAATTTCCACAATTGGATGTGTTTAAAAATACAGCACTGCACAGATCCTATTGATAGGCACATACTCTCCCCCCGTGTGGTCAAACTGCTCTCCTCCCCCTACCCTTCTCCTTACTGAAGGTCCCTGTACGCACAGGTCCCCTTTATGTGACTCTACAGCCACTGTGCTGAGGTGCCTTTACTACCTAAAGGGCATATAAGGATGTTGATTATTATTATACAGAAAGGTTTCTATGCAGTATGATCACTATTTTACTAACTGCCTTGTCAATTCATTGATTGTGGGGACTGTGTCATATGTCCTTGGGTGACGCCCAAGGGGCTGCAGATACACGGGGCCAATATTGCTTTTCTTATGGTGGACAACACTATGATAAAATTAGAGCTGTAGCTTAATACCTCTGGATTGTCTATAATGTTGTGATGATCTGTGATTCATTTACCTGGTTTTGGCACCCAATCTCGTATATACAGTCGCTTATGTGATGTCATTTTTTTTGTGTATATTATATACCAAACTAACTGTGCATAATATTATGTATGCTTCCGGACAAACATCCATATAACAAGAAAAAAACTGCACAGCACTCACAGACTAGTGTGAACTGGTGATAGCAAAGACACGGGGTCAAATAATTTGAAAAAAATTCTTGCAGCACACAGCTACTACCAATGATGTACAAATGCTACAAGCTATATGTATTTGAGGAAAAAGTTTAAAAACTTACGTTTTTTTCAAAAAACTCAAAAATCTTATCTTTTTATTTCTGAAGTTCTTAGTACACACATTGGCCAATGTCTGCTTGCTCATCAACTACGACAAAGTGACTTCAGGTATGATGAGTCCTACCGCTGACATCCCTGTCCTCCTTGTCCTCCCTACCCCACTGGGTGTGTCTGACCATACAGGGATATGGTCTGATTATGCCATATCTCCTGGGCTGAGATAATCTCATATATGTGTCCCTGCTATGTATTGTGTAATATATAACATTGTCTCAGCCCAGGAGATGTGGTATGATCATACAATGTCCTTGTACAGTCAGACACATCCATTACACAGTACATAGCAGGGACACACATATAAGATCATCTCAGTCCAGGAGATGTGGTATGATCAGACCATATTCCTGTACAGTCAGACACGTCCATTACACAGTATATATCAGGGACACATATATAAGATTATATCAGCCCAGGAGATGTGGTATGATCAGACTATGTCCCTGTACACAGTCAGACACATCCATTACACAGTAAATAGCAGTTAAACTTATATAAGATTATCTCAGCCTAGGAGCTGTGGTATTATCAGACGATGTCCCTGTATGGCCAGACACATATATTACGCTGTACATAGCAGAGACACATATATAAAATTATCTCAGCACAGGAGATGTGGTATGATCAGACCATGTCCCTGTATGGTCCAACACAGCCATTACACAGTACATAGCAGGGACACATATATAAGATTATCTCAGCCCAGGAGATATGGTATGATCAGACCATGTCCCTGTATGGTCAGACACATCCATTACACAGTACATAGCAGGAATACTTTTATAAGATTATCTCAGCCCAGGAAATGTGGTATGATCAGACCATGTCCCTGTACGGTCAGACACATCCATTATACAGTACATAGCAGGGACACATATATAAGATTATCTCAGCACAGGAGATGTGGTATGATCAGACCATATCCCTGTTTAGTCAGACACATCCATTACACAGTATATAGCAGGACAGATTTCTAAGAATATCTCAGCACAGGAACATTTTTTTTTAGACACATCATATTGTGGACCTTATTATTATTCCAAGATCTATTGATTAAATTTTTGCTCATAGGAAATCTATTTAAAGATTGTTTATATAGAACCTGAAAACCAACCCCCAAAATATACTACAAAAAAAACATGGTTTACTCCCTATTAATTAATATACCGTATATACTCGTGTATAAGCCGACCCGTGTATAAGCCGACCCCCCTACTTTTGCCCCCAAAACCTGGGAAAACCTATTGACTCGTGTATAAGCCGAGGGTGGACCCCAGCACAGGTATACAGCCCCCAGCAGTGTGGTATACAGGCCCCCCCAGTGGTAGTATACAGCAGCCTCCCCAGTGGCATATACAGGCCCCAGCAGTATATACAGCAGCCCCAGTGGTATACAGCAGCCTCCCCAGTGGTATATACAGACCCCACCAGTATATACAGCAGCCCCAGTGGTATATACAGACCCCACCAGTATATACAGCAGCCCCAGTGGTATATAGAGACCCCACCAGTATATACAGCAGCCCTAGTGGTATATACAGACCCCACCAGTATATACAGCAGCCCCAGTGGTATACAGGCCCCAGCAGTATATACAGCAGCCCCAGTGGTATACAGGCCCCAGCAGTATATACAGCAGCCCTGGTGGTATACAGCAGCCACCGGGGTATACAGCAGCCCCCAGGGGTTATACAGCAGCCCCCAGGGGTTATACAGCAGCCCCCAGGGGTAATACAGCAGCCCACAGGGGTAATACAGCAGCCCCCAAATGCTGGCACTCGCCCCCCTGCTGCTTAACTTACCATCCCTGGTCTTCTGCTCAGCGCCGGTCTTCTTTGCTCCGTCCTCCATGCTCCCGTCCTCGCTGCATCCGGGATCCCCGGCCGTCGCACGATGACATCGTATGCCTGCGACGGCCGGGGATCCCGGATGCAGCTGGACAGGAGCAGCGAGGACGGAGCACCGAGGACCGGCGCTGTGCAGAAGACCGGGATGGTAAGATAAGCAGCGGGGGGGGCCCTTACACAGAGGGGGGGCGAGTGCCAGCATTTGGGGGCATATATGCACTGCTTCCCCTGCCGCTGATTGACAGGGGGAAGCAGTGCATATATAATGAGCGGCCCCACTTGACGGGGCCGCTGATACAGCAGCCTCCCGCCCGCCTCCTCCAGCCTCCCCAGCACCGACTACCATATTGACAATTTTTGGGCTGAAAAACTCGGCTTATACACGAGTATATACAGTATATAAAAATTCAGACTATGTTACATCCTAAAAAATTCACTAAAAACAATGTGGGAAGTCATAACCATGCAAAATATATCCAAATATCTGTGTCCAGCTTACTCACTGTCTTGTCTTCATGTGTGGACTCATTGTCTTCATGTGTGGAGCCCATGCAACAGCCTCGCTACGGCATGATTAAAGGTTTTGTACTAGAAACGCCACGAGAGTGCTACCTACGTGTTTGCTGAGTTATGCACTTTTCCTAAAATAAAGAAACACTTGTGTGTCAGAGCTGGACTTTTATTTATTTTTTTCGAATGCATAATATATATATCCAGATATCCAGAGATGCACAGGTAAATCCAACGTACATTTTGCTTCTTTGGCGTCTAGTCTCCATTTATCTACTTCTTCTGTGGTTAAAAAGGTGGTGGTATTTCTAGGTAAGCAGAAGAAGAATCAATTTTGTCGCTTTTGTAAGTGTTGATGGATCTTTATGGGATACAATTTTGGATTTAGGTGTGTAAACATGTACTGGCTAGTGTCTTAATATTTTGGTCTTAGATGCGTAGTGGTTTAGTAAAGATGTCTTTATTTGACCATGGTGTAAATAATCATAGTAAGGTAAAAATAGACAAACATCTGTCAAATTCTATCTCTTGTCTAATGTAGATCCTTTGTAGGGGTGGGGAACCATTTTTTTGCCGAGGGCCACTTGTTAATTTCTACAATCCTTCAGGAGCCCATACAAAATTATCACCTTGAAAATTACCCGCTATATTTGGTTCAACAATCAATTCACCCCTACTGTGGTGGCTGAAGCTGCTTCTCTTTGGCGTGGGTGATATTGGTCATGTTGCTTCTCAACTGCTTTTGCAGGTTTGCTAGAGCCCTAGACATCACAGGAGAGGCTGGGACCATATACCTCACTGGGGATGCCGAGGCTGGGGCATAAAGATCATTGGAGAGCTGAATTTGAAGGACAGACAGTTGGCAAAACGTGTCTGCCAGCCTGAGCACAGCGGTCCCCAGGGATCTGCTCGGGGGTTACAAAAAGGTCGTCAAAGGCCGCATTTGGCCCTGAGGCCTGAGGTTCCCCACCCCTGATCCAGAGCAAGGCAAAACAACTTAAAAATCTAGAAAATAAATGATAGAAATAAGAATAAGTGTCAGGGTCCGAAAATCATGTAAGCAATCCAATACACATGACAATTCTATCATTGTAGAAAAGTATGTACCCGTTTTAAATTCATTTGGTAGAGAGTTTGATGATCTCACTGTTCTTAAGCAAAGAATCTATTGATAGAGAAACCTTCCCTCTGTGATCTTCTGTGGATTAAGAGATAGGCCAGGTTCAGACTAGCACATTTCTTATTTTGCATAAGGACTACAATATCTGGACTGACCGCGGGGCTCCTGACACTAACTGACAACCACGTAGATACATATAAGGCCATAACCTCAGTCACCTGACCCGCTGCCATTCCCTCTATATAAAGAGCAAAAAATGTGCCGATTTGACCCCAACCATAAATAGAGCATATTATGTGACTTGGAATACATAACAGATTTACATTTGTACCTATTTGACTAAGATACAAGATGATTATGGATTTTGGACTTGCTTTGCATCTGTTAAATTGAGCTTCTAATCATAAGCAAAAGGAAATATTTGATTGGAATATATTTTTGTCTTTTAACTAGGTGGGAAATTGGAAACTGGAGCTCATGCAGCTTAACTTGTGGTGTAGGATTACAAACCAGAGATGTATTTTGCTCTCATCTCCTATCACGTGAGACAAATGAAACTGTGGTTTTAGGAGATGACTTCTGCAAACAACCTAAACCAACTTTGGTGCAAGCCTGTAATCGCTTTGACTGCCCACCATCATGGTACCCAGCCGAATGGAAACCGGTAAGGTTCAAAGGCTCAAAGTTTAATCTCAAATATCTAATAGTAAAGTATATTTATCATTGTCTGCAAATGAGCCTTAATAGGAACTTGGAAAGCTAAAAAAATATCTTTTGATGTAAATTCTCATGGGATATTTCCATCGCATATCCAAAGATGAGGCATGAAGTTATATTAGATGTATCCAACCAGTGAGACTGGCATATTTTGGTAATGAAACTTGCACTTTTATAGATTGATGATTTCTCTTTACTCACTAGAGAATTATTAATGTTTTTGCACTAATATGTGTATCATCTGTATCAATTCCAAGAGGATCCATTCTTTTCCTTTTGTTGCCAGTATTACCTACTGTTACAGTGTTGGCCAAAAGTATTGACACCCCTGCAATTCTGTCAGATAATACTCAGTTTCTTCCTGAAAATGATTGCAATCACAAATTCTTTGGTATTATTATCTTCATTTAATTTGTCTTCAATGAAAAAACACAAAAGAGAATGAAGCAAAAAGCAAAACATTGATCATTTCACACAAAACTCCAAAAATGGGCTAGCAAAAGTATTGGCACCCTCAGCCTAACACTTGGTTGCACAACCTTTAGCCAAAATAACTGCGATCAACCGCTTCCGGTAACCATCAATGAGTTTCTTACAATGCTCTGCTGGAATTTTAGACCATTCTTCTTTGGCAAAACTGCTCCAGGTTCCTCATATTTGAAGGTTGCCTTCTCCAAACTGCCATTTTTAGATCTCTCCACAGGTGTTCTACGGGATTCAGGTCTGGACTCATTGCTGGCCACGTTAGAAGTCTCCAGTGCTTTCTCTCAAACCATTTTCTAGTGCTTTTTGAAGTGTGTTTTGGGTCATTGTCCTGCTGGAAGACCCATGAACTCTGAGGGAGACCCATCTTTCCAACACTGGGCCCTACATTATGCTTCAAAATTTGTTGGTAGTCTTCAGACTTCATAATGCCATGCACACGGTCAAGCAGTCCAGTGCCAGAGGCAGCAAAGCAACCCCAAAACATCAGGGAACCTCCGCCATGTTTGACTGTAGGGACCGTGTTCTTTTCTTTGAATGCCTCTTTTTTCTCCTGTAAACTCTATGTTGATGCCTTTGCCCAAAAAGAGAGAACATTCTTCCAAAATGTTTTAAGCTTTCTCAGGTAAGTTTTGGCAAACTCCAGCCTGGCTTTTTTATGTCTCAGGGTAAGAAGTGGGGTCTTCCTGGGTCTCTTACCATACAGTCCCTTTTCATTCAGACACCGACGGATAGTAGGGGTTGACACTGTTGTACCCTCGGACTGCAGGGCAGCTTGAACTTGTTTGGATGTTAGTCAAGGTTCTTTATCCACCATCCACACAATCTTGCGTTGAAATCTCTTGTCAATTTTTCTTTTCCATCCACATCTAGGGAGATTAGCCACAGTGCCATGGGCTTTAAACTTCTTGATTACACTGCGCACGGTAGACACAGGAACATTCAGGTCTTTGGAGATGGACTTGTAGCCTTGAGATTGCTCATGCTTCCTGACAATTTGGTTTCTCAAGTCCTCAGACAGTTCTTTGGTCTTCTTTCTTTCTCTATGCTCAATGTGGTACACACAAGGACACAGGACAGAGGTTGAGTTAACTTTAATCCATGTCAACTGGCTGCAAGTGTGATTTAGTTATTGCCAACACCTGTTAGGTGCCACAGGTAAGTTACAGGTGCTGTTAATTACACAAATTAGAGAAGTATCACATGATTTTTTTAACAGTGTCAATACTTTTGTCCACCCCCTTTTTTATGTTTGGTGTGGAACTATATCCAATTTGGCTTTAGGACAATTCTTTTTGTGTTTTTTCATTGAAGACAAATTAAATGAAGATAATAATACCAAAGAATTTTTTGATTGGAATCATTTTCAGGAAGAAACTGAGTATTATCTGATAGAATTGCAGGGGTGTCAATACTTTTGGCCAACACTGTATGGTTGTTACTTTAAATCACATGCACTTTTTTCTATTTATGGTTCTATAGATTGAGGCCATTTTCACTGATTAATCAATATAAGTGATTCATACTACCTTTTCAGACATAGCTCTCTGTTTATAAGTTAATAATAATGTTTCAAATATATTACTACATTTCACTTTGAGATTATCATTATATATACACTATATGCACTTTTTTATAACAACAGTGTGTCAGCATGTAAGAACATCATGCAGCTGCATAACAGGATTTTCATCTACCACACCTATTCCCTGTCATTTTTAATCATGTCGTAACCCCTTTTTTGTAGGCTTACCGTATATACTCGTGTATAAGCCGACCCGTGTATAAGCCGACCCCCCTACTTTTGCCCCCAAAACCTGGGAAAACCTATTGACTCGTGTATAAGCCGAGGGTGGACCCCAGCACAGGTATACAGCCCCCAGCAGTGTGGTATACAGGCCCCCTCAGTGGTATACAGCAGCCTCCCCAGTGGTAGTATACAGCAGTCTCCCCAGTGGTAGTATACAGCAGCCTCCCCAGTGGTATATACAGCAGCCCCAGAGCGGTATACAGCAGCCCCAGAGCTGTATACAGCAGCCCCAGAGCTGTATACAGCAGCCCCAGAGCGGTATACAGCAGCCCCAGAGGGGTATACAGCAGCCCCAGAGCGGTATACAGCAGCCCAAGAGGGGTATACAGCAGCCCCAGAGGGGTATACAGCAGCCCCAGAGGTATACAGCAGCCCCAGAGGGTATACAGCAGCCCCAGAGGTATACAGCAGCCCCAGAGGGTATACAGCAGCCCAGAGGGGTATACAGCAGCCCCAGAGGGGTATACAGCAGCCCCAGAGGTATACAGCAGCCCCAGAGGTGTACAGCAGCCCCAGAGGTATACAGCAGCCCCATAGGTATACAGCAGCCCCAGAGGGGTATACAGCAGCCCCAGAGGGTATACAGCAGCCCCAAGGTATACAGCAGCCCCATAGGTATACAGCAGCCCCAGAGAGCTATACAGCAGCCCCAGAGGGTATACAGCAGCCCCAGAGGGTATACAGCAGCCCCAGAGGTATACAGCAGCCCCAGAGGTATACAGCAGCCCCAGAGAGGTATACAGCAGCCCCAGAGGGGTATACAGCAGCCCCAGAGGGTATACAGCAGCCCAGAGGTATACAGCAGCCCCATAGGTATACAGCAGCCCCATAGTATACAGCACCCCAGAGAGGTATACAGCAGCCCCAGAGGGGTATACAGCAGCCCCAGAGGGGTATACAGCAGCCCCAGAGGTATACAGCAGCCCCAGAGGAATACAGCAGCCCCAGAGGTATACAGCAGCCCCAGAGAGGTATACAGCAGCCCCAGAGGGGTATACACAGCAGCCCCAGAGGGTATACACAGCACCCAGGGTATACAGCAGCCCCTGAGGGGTATACACAGCAGCCCCAGAGGGGTATACACAGCAGCCCCAGAGGGGTATATAGCAGCCCCAGAGGTATATAGCAGCCCCAGAGCTGTATACATCAGCCCCAGAGGGTGGACCCCAGCACAGGTATACAGCCCCCAGCAGTGTGGTATACAGGCCCCCTCAGTGGTATACAGCAGCCTCCCCAGTGGTAGTATACAGCAGTCTCCTCAGTGGTAGTATACAGCAGCCTCCCCAGTGGTATATACAGCAGCCCCAGAGCGGTATACAGCAGCCCCAGAGCTGTATACAGCAGCCCCAGAGCTGTATACAGCAGCCCCAGAGCGGTATACAGCAGCCCCAGAGGGGTATACAGCAGCCCCAGAGCGGTATACAGCAGCCCAAGAGGGGTATACAGCAGCCCCAGAGGGGTATAACAGCAGCCCCAGAGGTATACAGCAGCCCCAGAGGGGTATACAGCAGCCCCAGAGAGGTATACAGCAGCCCCAGAGAGGTATACAGCAGCCCCAGAGGGGTATACAGCAGCCCCAGAGGGGTATACAGCAGCCCCAGAGGTATACAGCAGCCCCAGAGGTGTACAGCAGCCCCAGAGGTATACAGCAGCCCCATAGGTATACAGCAGCCCCAGAGGGGTATACAGCAGCCCCAGAGGGGTATACAGCAGCCCCAGAGGTATACAGCAGCCCCATAGGTATACAGCAGCCCCAGAGAGCTATACAGCAGCCCCAGAGGGGTATACAGCAGCCCCAGAGGGGTATACAGCAGCCCCAGAGGTATACAGCAGCCCCAGAGGTATACAGCAGCCCCAGAGAGGTATACAGCAGCCCCAGAGGGGTATACAGCAGCCCCAGAGGTATACAGCAGCTCCAGAGGTATACAGCAGCCCCATAGGTATACAGCAGCCCCATAGGTATACAGCAGCCCCAGAGAGGTATACAGCAGCCCCAGAGGGGTATACAGCAGCCCCAGAGGGGTATACAGCAGCCCCAGAGGTATACAGCAGCCCCAGAGGAATACAGCAGCCCCAGAGGTATACAGCAGCCCCAGAGAGGTATACATCAGCCCCAGAGGGGTATACACAGCAGCCCCAGAGGGGTATACACAGCAACCCCAGAGGGGTATACAGCAGCCCCTGAGGGGTATACACAGCAGCCCCAGAGGGGTATACACAGCAGCCCCAGAGGGGTATATAGCAGCCCCAGAGGTATATAGCAGCCCCAGAGCTGTATACATCAGCCCCAGAGGTATACAGGGGTACCCAGTGGTATACCGGGCCCCCCCCTTGCTGGTGGCAACCTGTAAAAGAAGATATCATTATACTTATCGTATCGCCGCCGCCGCTCTGTCATCGTCACCGCGCTCCTGCTGGTCTTCAAGCTTCCTTCACCGTCACCGCGCTCCCCCCTTGCTGGTGGCAACCTGTAAAAGAAGATATCGTTATACTTATCGTATCGCCGCCGCCGCCGCTCTGTCAGTCACCGCGCTCCTCCTGGTCTTCAAGCTTCCTTCACCGTCGCACAGGAAATGATGTAATTTCCTGTGCGACGGTGAAGGAAGCATGAAGACCCGGAATAGCGCGGTGACGGTGACAGAGCGGCGGCGGCGATACGATAAGTATAACGATATCTTCTTTTACAGGTTGCCACCAGCAAGGGGGGGGCCCGGTATACCACGGGGGGGGGGCTGTATACCACTAAGTACCGTATATGACCCGTGTATAAGCCGAGGGGGGACTTTTCAGCACATTTTTTGTGCTGAAAAACTCGGCTTATACACGAGTATATACGGTATATAGATTTTTTATCAATCATAGATTATAATAGATGTTGGCCATTTCATAGGTTAATTGCTTAGTTTATACTGTAGGTTTGGGCTGATCCTCCTTTCAATTTATTCACAAACTTCTGATAAAATGCCTACTGAATGAATGATTTGAAATGCCAGAGAAACAAACGCTTGAACACTTTAGTAGCCTCTTTTTTAACTAGTTTAATTTATTTCTTGGTAAATAAGGATTAGAAATTCTTTCCTCCTTTTATCTACCAGAAATGACATTGCATTTATTGTATTACTACTTACTAAAAGGTTGTCCACAACCGGACAACTCCGCTTAAAAAATTTAGTCTGCAACAAGTCATGTCACTCTCCATGAACAATGGTGCTGACATCGCTGGAATGGTGCTACCACATCAGATTATATACATTGTTTTTATTTTAATTGGGCTCCTGAAATGATTAAAGTGGTCTTTTATATTTATGATCTAGCCTCAGGACAGGCCATCAATATCTGACTGCTGATGGTGCAACACCAAGGACCTTCGCCAATCAGTTGTTCCTGGTGCTAGCGGCCAATAGTGCTCACTAGTGGAGCTGCATGGGTCTATAATAATAATAATAATAATATTTATTCATTTATATAGTGGTATTAATTCCATAGCACTTTACATACATCAGTAATGCTGTCTCTCTTGGAGCTCACAATCTAAACATCCTATCAGTATGTCTTTACAATGTGGGAGGAAACCAGAGTGCCCAGAGGAAACCTACGCAAACACAGAAAGAACATACAAACTCCTTGCAGATGTTGTCTTTGGTGGGAAATAAACCCAGGACCTCAGGACCCCAGTGCTGCAAAGGCTGCAGTGCTAACCACTTGAGTCACCATGCCGCCCAGTCAACTGTATAGTGGCTGTTGCCTGGTACTACATCTGTACACTTTTCAATTTGACACCAGGATCAGCCAATCATGGGGGTGTCACACATAGCACCCCCACCATTCAGATAAATACCAAAGCCCCAGACAACCCCTTAGGTTAAGGCTGTTTAGTCTATAGCATATCAACTCATTTTGTTTAACGAATCATTGATATATGGAAACTATACATTTTTCTTTTTGTTTTTAAATCTATTTATATAATCGGGAGTTTGGGATTCGGGCACTGTAGCCGAATCCCAAAATCCTTTGCGGCACTGCGAGTGATGACCCGATAGCGTCATCGCAAGCCGCCGACACTGCCCGCAAGCGCACAAATCCTGCCGCCGGACACCACATACCCCCACCAATGCCCGCTACACGCACCGGCCGCCGCTCCCACGCTCCCTCGCCCCACGCTCCCGCTCCCCCGCCGCCAGGGCCACACCATCCATTGGACAGTGTCAGCTCTCACTCCCGAGCGGCAGCAGCCAGGGGGAGCGGCTTTACAGAAGGGGCCGGCGCAAGCATCCGCGGCCGCCTTCATGAGAGACGGTGCCCGCATAAGCTTCCCCCCGGTAAGATGGTGGCGGCGGCGCACTGTCATTGCAGGCTGCAAGCCCGGTGGGGCTGCAGTCTGCTACCACCTTCCCCCCCCCGTCCTCAACTAAGCTTACAGGGGCGGCGGCGCTGACATCTGCTCCCACACTGCCCCTGCTTACCCCCCACTCACCCACACTGCCCCTGCTTACCCCCCACTCACCCACACTGCCCCTGCTCACTCCTCTTACCCCCTGTATCTCCTCACTCCCCACACTGCCCCTGCTTACCCCCCCACTTACCCACACTGCCCCTTCTTACCCCCCACTCACCCACACTGCCCCTGCTTACTCCCCCACTCACCCACACTGCCCCTGCTTACCCCCCACTCACCCACACTGCCCCTGCTTACCCCCCACTCACCCACACTGCCCCTGCTTACCCCCCACTCACCCACACTGACCCTGCTCACTCCTCTTACCCCCCTATGCCCTCACTCCCCACACTGCCCCCACTCACCCACACTGCCCCTGCATAGCTCACCCCACTCACCCACACTGCCCCTGCTTACCCCCCTACTCACCCACACTTCCCCCACTCACCCACACTGCCCCTGCATAGCCCACCCAACTCACCCACAATGCCCCTGCTTACCCCCCTACTCACCCACACTGCCCCCAGTCACCCACACTGCCCCTGCTTACCCCCCCTCTCACCCGCACTGCCCCTGCTCACCCCTCTTACCCCCCCACATGCCCTCACTCCCCACACTGTCCCTGCTCATGCCCCCACTCTGTACCTGCTTACCCCTCTCACCTCCCCCACATGCTCCCACTCACCCACACTGCTCCTGCTTACCCCCCCCACTCACCCATACACCCTGCTTACCCCTCTCACCCACCCCAACTGCCCCCCAATCACCCACACTGCCCCTGCTTACCCCCCACTCACCCACCCTGCCCCTGCTCACTCCTCTTACCCCGTCTCTCCTCACTCACTCCCCACACTGCCCCTGCTTACCCCCCCAATCACCCACACTGCCCCTGCTTACCCCCCACTCACCCACACTGCCCCTGCTCACTCCTCTTACCCCCCCATGTCCTCATTCACTCCCCACACTTCCCCTGCTTACCCCCCCACTTACCCACACTGCCTCTGCTCACTCTTCTTCCCCCCCTATGCCCTCACTCACTCCCCACACTGCCCCTGATTACCCCCTACTTACCCACACTGCCCCCACTCACCCACACTGCCCCTGCATAGCCCACCCAACTCACCCACAATGCCCCTGCTTACCCCCCTACTCACTCATACTTCCCCCACTCACCCACACTGCCCCTGCTTACCCCCCCACTCACCCGCACTGCCTTTGCTCACCCTCTTACCCCCCACATGCCCTCACTCCCCACACTGCCCCTGCTCATGCCCCCACTCTGTACCTGCTTACCCCTCTCACCTCCCCCACATGCCCCCACTCACCCACACTGCTCCTGCTTACGCCCCCACTCACCCACACACCCTGCTTACCCCTCTCCCCCCCCAACTGCCCCCAATCACCCACACTGCCCCTACTCAATCCCCCACTCACCCACACTGCCCCTGCTCATGCCCCCACTCACCCCACACTGCCGCTGTTTACCCCTTTCACCTCCCCACTCACCCCACACTGCCCCTGCTCACCCCTCTTACCCCCCACACTGCCCTCACTCCCCACACTGCCCCTGCTGATGCCCCACAGGGTGAAGTGACAGCTGCTGCCCCCAATGCCAAACAGCCCGCCCCCATCTTGATGTCACCCCACTCCCGATGCGATAGCATCGGGCCTTTTTACTAGTATTTTATAATGTTGGGTTTTGCTCACTTATCACAATAAATCTGAAGATAACAGACAATCTAAAATCTCAGATGACAGATAACGAAATCACCAAAAAAGCTGTATATACAGATCTCATAATGTCAATGCCAAAGGCCATACTCAGTTCAGGTACATCTGTAGGTTCTCTGCAGTCCCAGATTACACGTAGCATTAACTTACATTTTATGTGTTTTTATTTCTACATAGAATTTACCTACATCTACATGTCTTCTTTTCCATTCTTTCATACACATTTCATGCACCTCCCAGATAACTTTGCTATATATCCTTTATTAATCCTAAAAAATGTACTTAACGTACAGTACAGACCAATGGTTTGGACCCACCTTCTCATTCAAAGAGTTTTCTGTATTTTCATGACTATGAAAATTGTAGATTCACACTGAAGGCATCACAACTATGAATTAACCCATGTGGAATGATATACTTAACAAAAATGTGTGAAACAACTGAAAATATGTCTTATATTCTAGGTTTGTTCAAAGTAGCCACCTTTTGCTTTGATTACTGCTTTGCACACTCTTGGCCTTCTCTTGATGAGCTTCAAGAGGTAGTCACTGGAAATGGTCTTCCAACAGTCTTGAAGGAGTTCCCCGAGATGCTTAGCACTTGTTGGCCCTTTTGCCTTCACTCACCCCAAACCATCTCGATTGGGTTCAGGTCTGGTGACTGTGGAGGCCAGGTCATCTGGCGTAGCACCCCATCACCATCACAACTCCTCCTCCATGCTTCACGGTGGAAACCAGGCATGTAGAGTCCATCCGTTCACATTTTCTCCGTCACACAAAGACACGGTGTTTGGAACCAAAGATCTCAAATTTGGACTCATCAGACCAAAGCACAGATTTCCAATGGTCTAATGTCCATTCCTTGTGTTCTTTAGCCCAAACAAGTCTATTCTACTTGTTGCCTGTCCATAGCAGTGGTTTCCTAGCAGCTATTTTTCCATGAAGACCTGCTGCACAAAGTCTCCTCTTAACAGTTGTTGTAGAAATGTGTCTGCTGCTAGAACTCTGTGTGGCATTGACCTGGTCTCTAATCTGAGCTGCTGTTAACCTGTGATTTCTGAGGCTGGTGATTTGGATGAACTTATCTTCTGCAGCAGAGGTGACTCTTGGTCTTCCTTTCCTGGGACGGTCCTCATATGAGCCAGTTTCTTTGAAGCGCTTGATGGTTTTTCCAACTGCACTTGGAGACACTTTCAAAGTTTTCCCAATTTTTCAGACTGACCTTCATTTTTTAAAGTAATGATGGCCACTCATTTTTCTTTACTTATCTGCTGTTTTCTTGCCATATTACAAATTCTAACAGTCTATTCAGTAGGACTATCAGCTGTGTATCCACCAGACTTCTGCACAACACAACTGATGGTTCCAACCCCAATTATAAGGCAAAACATCCCACTTATTAAACCTGACAGGGCACACCTGTGAAGTGAAAACCATTTCCGGTGACTACCTCTTGAAGCTCATCAAGAGAATGCCAAGAGTGTGCAAAGCAGTAATCAAAGCAAAAGGTGGCTACTTTGAAGAACCTAGAATATAAGACATATTTTCAGTTGTTTCACACTTTTTTGTTAAGTATATAATTCCACATGTGTTAATTCATAGTTTTGATGCCTTCAGTGTGAATCTACAATTTTCATAGTCATGAAAATAAAGAAAACTCTCTGAATGAGAAGGTGTGTCCACACTTTTGGTCTGTACTGTACGTATCAGTCTTCTCTTTCATTCTAAAATTACTTAAATGTATAATCCCTACAAACTGTTGAAAGACCACACTTTAACGAATTTTACTCAAAATAAGTGTAAATGAAATCTTGAAACTCTTGTTAAAAAAGAGAATAAGAGAACAAGAGAGAAAAAAGGCCTGGATAAGTTTAAAAGCTTTCTATTTTTTGGCAGATGAGTTTATTATAATCAAAGCTTATATCCTTCAAGATGATAAAGAAGAAGCAGTATAAATGTAAAGCTCTATTTATTTAAAGATGGCTAGTTTTTGGGCTCATGCCAACAAAATAAGCTTATCTTGTTTTCAGCAGCTTTTTATAGTGGAAGCCACTCTGCCAAAAATGACACAAAACAGAAAAAATGACTAAGTTAACTTTTGTCAGTGCAAACTGTTAATGTATTGTAGGATTGAGTAGGGAAAGTCTTTCAGACATTACTGTTATTATTTTAAATTATACAAAATCAAAAAATCATTTAACCCTGCGGTTCTGTTCGGTCAAAAATGACCAAGTTTGAAGTTTTATATTTAATTTTTCATTTGTTTCTGAACAACCATGTTCACATACAGTATAATAATGCAACAGGTAGTCAAATAAATCACTTAAGTTAGCTAAAAATCAAGATTTTAATAGGTCCGGTCAAAAATGACTGGAACATTATAAGTGTATAGTAGACCCAAACAGACCAGCAGGGTTAAAGGGATAATTTCGTAGCAAATTATAGGGAACCTGACAGTTTAGTTATGCTGGATAAAATAGTGATATACATGCTGATTTTAGCAATCTGGCACAACGTGTAAATATTCAGCAGTTTTTTGAGAATTTACATGTACAATTTTTGCACTTCTGAGACATTGCAAATAACCATTATGTGAACTAACCTTCATGCCAGACTATCTGGCCCCCCACGCTGCAGTATGTCACTAAGAGAGGATATCTTAAGTTCCAAAATCAATTATGTGTACTAAAGGATAACTCATAAAATGTATAATTTACTCATACAGTATTAAAGATCCAAAGGCAAATAACAAAGCACAACTGTAAATGTGCAAACTGCAGAGATTTAGATCTAATTGTTTAAAAAATGGCTAAACATTACTACGTAAGTGATATCAGTGCGTCTGTCACTAATTTATGCTGCCCTCAAATACGGCAGCAGGACCAAGCTAAAAGGTTGCCTTTAATAAGCAGTAGGTATGACTAACTCACATAATATTCCACTTAAACTAAGAGCTGAACCATTCAAAAACTTTATATGGTATAGCTTTAACCCTAAGGCATGGAAAACAACTTGAGTCATCCCAACAAAAAATATTTAGTAATATATTTAATGATGGGATTTTTCCATCTACAGTGAGACTAACATATACTTACAACATGTAGAGGGATTGTTTTTTTGTTTGTTTTTTAGAAATAATTTATTCTTTGGCGAGCAATTCTTACGAAAAAAAATGTTAAAGTCTAATTTAGTGGAATAATGATCTCACTTCGGCATTGTTCACACACATGCGTTTTTTTGCCCATCCATGCGTTTTTGGGCTGTTAAAAAAAACGCAGGTGCGTTAACGCAGGGTACATTTGAGTGTACATGCGTTTTTCAGCTCAATTTGCGTTTTTGTCCCCCAGTGCAAAAAACGCTGCATGCAGCGTTTTTGGGTGCTGTAAAAAAAACGCATGCGTTTTTTTAACATGGGGCCCTATGGGAAACGCATGCGCAAACGCATGCGCATGCGTTTGCGCATGCGTTTGCGCATGTGTTTGCGCATGCGTTTTTAATGAAAAAATGACTAAGTCCAAAAACGTGGCAAATCCTTTCAGACACACAAGGGACATTTTTTAGCACTCTTAAAAAAACGCAAGTGCTTTTAAGAGTGCTAAAAAAAACGCAAATTGAGTGTGAACAATGCCTTCTACGTGTCATTTGTTGTCTGAATGCCATAAAATAGTCACATAAGAAACCTACTAATTGTGGGATGCAGCATGATTTGCACAATCCAATCTCACAGAAGGGCAGTGGCTATCGGGGGTGGGGATGGAGCCCTGCTATGCTGAAGTAGGTGTGAACCAACACAAACATAAGGCAGCTTGCAAACAAAAATGAAAACAATTTTATGAAAATCTGATCTGAATGAAAATAACAAAATCATCACCACTTTCCCACTGCTGCTCCAGCATTACCTTCTTCCCAGCAGTCTTTGTTGATAAGGCTAGGGTCACACCAGCGCTTTGCCTGCATTCAGGGGGTTCCGTTAAAAAGAATTTGGCAGCATTAACCCTGATGTTCTGTTCTCATGTACTAGACACTTGTATTGCTCCTGAATCACTATGACCCGGTTTATTAAATCTTGATTTTAGATACTCTAACTCAATTATGTTTATACCTTTTGCTTACTATACTGTATGGGAACATGTTTGGAAATAAGAAAAAAAGAAAAATGAAATTGAAATCTTTTTTTTTTTTATTATTCAGAAAAAACTTAGTAATAAGGAAAACGAAAAATAGCAAACTACACATATGTGGTAAAAAAAACAACCCAAAACAAGCAAATAAAACATTTTGTGAAAAAAAATTAAAGATAATAAACACTTCAATTTGAACATATTCACATGGTAATATTACTTTATGTATTCTTGCATGAAGAACAATAAACATGGGCTTTGCATAAGAATTTTTTGCATCCAGAACATGTAATACTTGTTTTATTATCACAAGAATAAGGGTAATAGCTGCACCCTTTTATTTTTATTCTTGAAGCACCGCTGGTAGAGCCCATGGGGGTAGAAGTGCTTGTGGAGGCCATGGTTTCACTTTCCTGAGCATGTTGCTGGATGCTCTCTATACAAGGCCTTTACAAGATAAGAACCCTTATGAAAACAAGGAGACAAGCCAGGAAGACAGACTTACTTAGCAAAAAAAAAAAATCATTTGGAGGCCTTTAGAGCTCAGCTTTACATAATAAGGCGCTCTTACACAGCGCGTTCTGCGCAGTCCGTTCTGCACAGAATATACACGTGTAGTGCACACCTAGTGATCTCTCTGGATGCACTCTACATTTTAGTATAGACTGCGCACCAAAAGTAATCAATATAAAGCAATTTTTATTGTGCGCAGATCTCAATGCATACACCCGGCAGATTGTGTGTATGACCCCATTGAAATCATTTAGGAAATAAATTAATTGATATGCAACAGTAGATGTAATAAATAGACCCAAGTGAGGTTATAACTCCTGTATTTCACTGAAAATATGGCCTCACAGCTGTAAAAAATGATGCCGGGTCACTATGACCCGAACACGACAAGTGTAAAAATCGGCATGTAGCTAATAGTAAACACAAAAAAAAGAAAAAAAAAATACTCATAGGTAGGTCCCCCCAAATGAGGAAAAGTGAAGTAACCTCAAGTTTTAGAAACTTATAGAAAAATATCTACAGGGCCACAAAAAATTGTCTACGGGTCACTATGACCCGAACAGAACAGCAGGTTTAACACAGTGTTACCATAATAGTAACGCTGCCTGAATGCTACCAATTCATTCCTATGGGTGACGGAACCCTAAGTGCAGGACAAATGCCGGCATCTAAGTGCTGTAGTTTGAAATCTCGTGCTATTTCCAAGCGTGTCACATGATGTGGAAAACTGTGTCATGTGATGCGCTTGGATATAGCATGAGGTTTCAAACTCCAGCACTTAGATGCCAGAATTTGTCCTGCGCTCAGGGTTCCATCACCCAAAGGAATGAATTGGCAGCATTAACGAAGCTTTACCTTTATGGTTACACTGCATTAATGCTGCCAAATTCAATCCTTGTAATGGAACCCTGCTGAACGCAGGCATAGCGCTGGTGTGACCCTAGCCTAAGGCTGCAATTGTGATACAGCATATAACCACTGCAGTCAATCACTGAGCTCAGAAGACTCAAGCCATCAATCTCATCATGACCACTAAACCCACTGATTGATTGCAGTGGTCACATGCTCTCTGTGTGCTGACAACAGTGCAACCATGTCAACAATAACTGACAGGGAGCAGCGGAAAGGCAATACTGGAGAAGAGCAACATAAATTATGATTTTGTAATGTTTATGGAGCTTTTGAACTTTTTTAGGAACCAGAACATCTGTTCTACTTACACACTGGTTAGTGGCTTAAACAACAGATCTCCAACCAAGTTATTACTCAACTTTGAGACGAATTAGACATGTTTGATCATTAGCATTGTGATGGTCTAGAAGATCGGGTGTGAGCAGCAAATGCAAATCTCAGTATCTATACAGACATTTTGGATATTTGGGGCTTCTTGCATTTGGAAAATCTAGAAAGGAAGCCACTGGCTAGTAGCTTCCTCTCCATGTTCTAGGTTTTATACGTTACAGCATTAAAGCAGTGAGTATAATGGTTTCATGGTGTTAAAAAGTTGAATACTTACTAACATTTAATATATACAGTATATATATCTATATACACTGCGAAAGTGAATATACTACTCGCTACTCCTAACGAGTAATCACCAGAAAATTTGCGGAATAGCGAATAGCATGAATACCGTACTATTCGGCAAGTACCCAATAGTTACAAATATACTCGCTCATCCCTATGTATGAACTATTTTCATATTCTGTTATGATTTTCCACTAATTTTAGTGTTCACAGTCTTGCGGGGGTGGTGTACATACACGTGATGTCCTCTGCAAGCAAAGACTTTCTGATGGCAGCATCCTGGAGCTTCCAGAAACATTTTGTTCACCTCCAAAGCCAGCATTTGAAGAAAAGTGTGAGAATGAAGATTGTCCACCAGAATGGTTTTTAACTGATTGGTCTCAGGTAAATTCTAACCTTTGTTTTTAACTCTACTTTCAAAACAATGTCTTATAGTTTCCTAATACATTATTAGCAAATATGCATGTGCATGTCTAAGATTCAGTAGAACAAGTTTAGAACAAACTTATAGACCATTGTCATAAATCAGGTGTGTCTGAAAAGTGATGTGCTCATCTGTGTGCCTTGCAACAGATCGTATTCTAGTCATAGACCAGAGTAATATATCCTAGCATAAGGTACATCATAGCTTCTCATGAACTAGGTGAGCTGTGGCATCACGCCACAATTCTGCTTACTCCCACGCTCCCCGTCGTGCCTCCTTATAAAACAGAGTCTGCACCCCTTTAGTATTAAATTAATGCATGGATGCACTAATATACTGTGTGGCCAAAATACAGAAATATATACACAATGTGTCAGGGCATTGCAATTAATAAATACATGAACTCCAATTTTACTGTAAACGTTAAAAATTCTAATTAGTTAGCATTTTTTGACCAAAGAGTGCATTCAACCACTTCATGGTGTACCAAAGTATGGATGGTCCCTACCATGTGCCAAACTATGCCTCATCAGAGTGAAAGGAATCCAGGCATAGTGAAGTTCTTGTATTTATAAATCGCAGTGTACTGACGCATAGTGTGCTCATCATGAATTACATTAGCCATGGTGTTACGATACTGTCCTGCTCCAGGTATGGCAAAAATTTGCACCAAAAGTTTGTCTTTTCAAAGCAATATATGACAGAATTGTGGCATACTCGCTGTGGTGACTCAGCGTGTAGCTCTTCATCCTGTACGAGACTTATAAAAACTGATGTGAAAAACTGACCAAAAACTGAACATGTGAACCTAGCCTTAGACATTATATAATAATATGGGCAATGCAATTTGTAAATTAAAGGGGTTGTCCAATTTAAAATGATAATTCTGCAGTCACTCTATCTGGCTGCAGAATTATCAATCCTACCAGCGCCCACACTGTGCGCTGCGAGGATTTGCAGTTTTGTGAGCCTTCAACAGTCCGCAGTTATGCTGTACGCATGTTCCCAGCAAAACAAGACTAATGGGTTCGGCCTCGTTCCATACAAGTCTGTGTAGTGCAAACAGCCGACCAGTGGGCACGGCCGTCTAGTAAGCATGGCCTTGCTCCATACAATTGTATAATGCGAGACCGCGTTCACTAGTCTTGTTTTGCCGGGAACATGCATACCGCATAATTGCGTCCTGTTCCCGGCTTACAGAATGGCAAACCCTGGCAGCTCTTGGTGCAGGTGCTGAGAGGACTGCAGAAGTATCATTTTAGACCAGACAACCAATTTTAATAAAAAGTGGAGAGTTGTCAGTAAAGCATGTTTTGAGTGAATTAAAAGAGTTTTCTCCATGGGATAGGTCATAATTGTATGTTGCTGAGGTCCTTGACCTTCACTGATCACAAGAGCGAGGGTTATAAAGTCCACTCCACTATTCACTGAATAGGGGGCTGATGGGGATACTGTATCTCCTCCACAGTGAGGAGCCGCCGGGTTTCATTCAGAAAATAGTAAATGCCGACAATAGCCAGCAATACTGTAATTGCACATATTAACCCTTAACATGCCTAACTATATGGACAGCATGTCTCTACGGAGGGTGGGCACTCCCTACAGACATGTTGCCCACATCTATTATTAACATTAACCCTTTGTTCATCCCTGCAGCAGCAGGGATGAACAAAGCATCCGGCAACCGGATTGCACATTATGAGCAATCCGGTTACCGGATGGGCTCCCATAGGAGCCCATTATAGCAGCCCCGCTGCATTTTACAAACCGCTCAAAAAAAACGCTGCCTGCATGATTTTTCACGCAGGCAGCGAAACGTGGTAACCGGATTGCAAATAGTGCAATCTGGTTTTTTTATTGCAGCCTATGGGCTGTGGATCTGGACCCGGTTTTGAGCATTTTTAATGCTCAAAACTGGTTCTGTATGAAAAAAAAAGCGCTAATCTGACCCTAGCCTAAGAAAAAAAAACTAGTTGCTAGCGTTACCTATTGTAATAATAATAATAATAATTATAGCTTAGATATCATATTTTAGATCACAACTGGAGTTTAGCTCGGCTAAAAAATAAAGCCTAAGTGCACATCTGCATTTCTATTCTGCTTGGGTTGCAATCAGTTTTTGACAGCATTTTTGCACCCATTGATTTCAATGGAAAACGCAAAGAAAATGCAAGTAAAAATGCATGTGCGTCTTCAAAAATGCAAAACGCATGCGTTTTTGCAAATTCAGTCCAAAACGTTGCTGGAATTTATTTTATTATTACGGTATGTTAACATGTAGGGCTTTTAATGTTGTTATTACAAAAAAAAAGGCAGAATCTCTTTTTTTATTAATTTATTGTGCGTTTTTGTTTTGCTACAAATCCTCTTTGATGTTAATTGGGAAAATGTGCTGTAAAAATGCTGAGAAAATAAATGAATCACATGTCAAAAAACTCAAAGAAAAAAAACACATTTTAGAAATCCCATTAATATTTCTGTTATGTCATAGATTTTTCTGCTTTCTGCATTGTTTCCTTCCAAAAAACTGGGTAGAAAAAACAGATTGTCCTTAAATGCTTCATGTAATCAAGCTCTTATTGTGATCGCACAAGTACAGCTTCTATTAGCTATAACAGATAAATAATGTATTGATTTTCATGTAAGGATTTCAAATATTAAAGCAATTAATAAGGTTGCGTTCACATACTGAAGCAGCGTTTCATTTTTTTTGCTGTTGTGGTTTGTTTGGGCAAGAAGAAAAGTTGCAAACACCTCAAAAGCCACAACAGGCTACAAAAAGTGAATGCACCCGGAAAGTAATAACTTGCACAGATGATCATCCTGAATCTCTTGTTTCATTCTAGTGCTCTGTGTCTTGTGGAGATGGAACACAGACCCAAGGTGCAGCATGTAGGAAGAAAGTGAAGACTGGAGAATATGTTGTGGTGAATTCATCTATGTGTGCTGGATCAGCCCTTCAGCAGATGACCCGGCCCTGCATACTGCCACCATGCACTAGTAATATCTATACCTTTACAATTACTATTTACAAAGATCATTTGCATTACATTATGTTCGTAGCAATATTTCTCAGGATAAAAATGGAAGATAAAGGAGAGAAAATAGGTTGTTATGTGAGTGAGAGGCAGGGGTGAACAGTTAGAGAGCAGGCTCACTTTGTGTGGTTGTGAGAGTCACAGCCACAGTACTCGCTTAGCCTTGTACTGCAGCCGTCCCACGTGGATCAAACTGTAGGCAGCTATAGAAAGGGTTAACAGCATGCTGCCGTGAATGAAAAACACATAGAGGAAATTTTCAATTGTGATTTTATTGGTCGAAATTGAACATCAAAAATTTCCTCTATATGTCTTTCCTTCTCGGCAGCATGGTGTTAACCATTTCTACAACCACCTACAGTATTTAGCAATATTTCTTAACATTTTTCTAGGCTTTGCTTCAAAAAGGTATTTTAAAATTTCAAAGAAACCCCTTTACTAAGCTGGCAGTAAAGCAATCTGAATTTGTGATGTGGTGGGGATGCAGTTTGCCAAAAAGTGTACCCTTTTTTTCAGCACAACACATGGGGAGGATTTATTTTCTAAGAGTCACTTAAAGTTAATCTGTCACCAAGTTTTTGGTATTTGATCTGAAAGAAACATAATCTATAGAGACAGACCCTAGAGCACTAGTAAACCTGCTGCCATGATGTCTAACCCCACCTCCACCACTGATTAGCAACTTTCTGTCTGTGCACAGTGTACCCAGAAACCCCTACATCATGCTGCTCTCAGATGGTTTAAAAAACCCGGTGACGGATTCCCTTTAAGTCTTGTAATACCCCATTAAATGTACATGAAAGATAGATAGATAGATAGATAGATAGATAGATAGATAGATAGATAGATAGAGTTAGGTCCATAAATATTTAGACAGAGACATTTTCTAGTTTTTGTTCTGTTCATTACCACAATTGATTTTGAGCAAAACAATTCATATGCAGTTTAAGTTCAGACTTTCAGCTTTAATTCAGTGGGTTGAACAAAATGATTGCATAAAAATGTAAGGAACTAAAGCATTTTTTAAACTCAATCCCTTTATTTTAGGGGCTCAAAAGTAATTGGACAAATTAAATAATTGTTAATAAAATGTTAATTTCTAATACTTGGTTGAAAACCATTTGCTGGAAGTGACTGCCTGAAGTCTTGAACTTATGGACATCACCAGACACTTTGTTTCCTTCTTTTTAATGCTCTTCCAGGCTTTTACTGTTCAGTTGCTGTTTGTTCGTGGTCTTTCTGTCTGAAGTTTAGTCTTCAGCAAATGAAATGCATGCTCTATTGGGTTGAGATCAGTTGACTTGGCCATTCAAGAATATTCCACTTCTTTGTTTTAATAAACTCCTAGGTTGCTTTGTCTTTATGTTTTGGGTCATTGTCCATCTATATTATGAAACGCTGATGAATCAGTTTGGCTGCATTTGGCTGGATTTGAGCACACAGTATGTCTCTGAAAACCCCAGAATTCATCCAGCTGCTTCTGACCTGTGTCTCATTATCAATAAACACTAGGAACCCAGGGCCACTCGCAACCATGCATGCCCAAGCCATCACACTGCCTCTGCCATGTTTAACAGATGACGTGGTATGCTTTGGGTCTTGAGCTGTAACATGCCTTCACTATACTTTTTTCTTTCCATCATTCTGGTAGAGATTGATCTTGGTTTCATCTGCCTAAAGAATGTTCTTCAAGAACTGTGCTGGTTTGTTAAGATGTTTTTTTTAGCAGAGTCCAATCTAGCCTTCTTATTCTTGAGGTTTATGAGTAGCTTGAACTGTTAAGTGAACACTCTGTATTTTTTTTCCATGCAGTATTCTCTTTATGGTAGATTTGGATATAGATACACCTACATCCTGGAGAGCATTGTTCACCTGGTTGAGTGTTGTGAAGGGTTTTCTCTTCAACCTGATCATTATTCTGTGATCATCCACCACTTCCGTGGGCATCCAGGTCTTTTTGCATTGTTGAGGTCACCAGTGCCTTCTTTCTCAGGATGTACCAAACTGTAGATTTTGCCACTCCTAATATTGTAGCAATGTCTCGGATGGGTATTTTGTGTTTTTGCAGATGAAGGATGGCTTGTTTCACCGGCATGGAGACCTCTTTTGACCTCATGTTTAATTCTCAGCAAAATCATCAAAATGGAAGCACCACACCTCAAATTAACTCGATGCCTTTTATGTGCTTAATTGAGAATTAAATTATTGTTATTATTATTTATTATTATTATTATTATTATTTATTTATAGCGCACCATTGATTCCATGGTGCTGTACATGAGAAAGGGTTAAATACAAACAAGTTAAAAATACAACGAGCAAACTAACAGTGACTGACTGATACAGAGGGGAGGGAAGACCCTGCCCTTGCGGGCTTACATTCTAGAGAGCAGTGAGGAGAAAGACAGTAGGTTGGGTCTGCTCTGGAGGTGGTGGAGCGCCGGGTCCAATGGTGGTGGAGCTCCAGGTCCAATGGTGGTGAAGTGTCATTGTGGTCATTGTAGGTTGTAAGCTGTTCTGAAAAGATGTGTTTTCAGGTTCCGCTTGAGGGTTCCGAGTTTAGGGGACAGTCGGATGTTTTGGGGTGCAGAATTCCAGAGGATAGGGGATGCTCGGGTGAAGTCTTGCAGGCGGTTAGATGAGGAATGTACAAGTGTGGAGGAAAGGAGGAGGTCTTGGGAAGATCGGAGGTTACGAGTTGGATGATATTGGGAGATTAGTTCACAGATATATGGGGGGGACAGATTGTGGACGGCTTTGTAAGTCAGTGTTAGGAGTTTGAATAGGATATGCTGGTGAATTGGGAG
Source organism: Allobates femoralis (assembly GCA_033576535.1). Classification (NCBI taxonomy): domain Eukaryota; kingdom Metazoa; phylum Chordata; class Amphibia; order Anura; family Aromobatidae; genus Allobates; species Allobates femoralis. Next base: position 487,005,757 of record JARQOC010000003.1, read on the forward strand.
CCAGTGGAGGGATTTGCAGAGGGGAGAAGTGGAGGAGTAGCCAGGAGAGAGGTGGATGAGTCGGGCAGCAGAGTTAAGGATAGATTGTACAGGTGCAAGAGTTTTTGCAGGGAGGCCACAGAGGAGGAGGTTGCAGTAGTCGAGATGGAAGATGATGAGGGCATGCACTAGTAGTTTAGAAGATTGGGGGTTGAGATAGGGACAGATTCTGGAAATATTTTTGAGTTGGATGCTTCAGGAGGTGGCAAGGGCTTTAATATGCGGTTTGTAGGACAGGGCAGAATCAAGGGTTACTCCGAGGCAGCGTACTTCAGGTACAGGGCAAAGTGTGATGTCATTTATTGTGATGGATAGATCAGGTAAGATAGGTGTGTGAGATGGAGGAAAGATGATGAGTTCGGTTTTGTCTACATTGAGTTTTAGGAAGCGAAAGGGAAAAGAAGGAGGATATGGCTTATAGACACTCTGGGATTCTGGACAGCAGAGAGGTGACGTCAGGGCCAGAGAGATAGATCTGAGTGTCGTCAGCGTAAGGTGGTACTGGAAGCCATATGACTTTATGAAATAAAGGAATTGCCCACACCTGCCACTGAAACAGCTTTTGAGTCAATTGTCTAATTACTTTTGGTCCCTTTAAGAACAGGGTGACTTATGTAAAGTAGCTAAAACTCCTAAACCCTTCATCCAATTTTATTGTGGATACCTTTCACTGAAATCTAAAGGTCTGAGCTTTATGTCCATGTCCATTATATAACTATAACTTGATTATGTTTCAGTAACCAGGTAAAAAAACAAAATCTGTGTCAGTGTATAAATATGTATGGACCTAACTGTAGATAGTAAAATGATGGTTATATCATGGGTTTATGATTGGTGGGGGTTTAAAATCTACAACTCCCACTAATCCTAATAATAAAGTGGTTTACATTATGATTTACCACCAAATCATTTTCTAAGTTATTACACCTAAAGGAAATGAGACCTGTTGCAGTTCCAAGCACAGAGAGCAGCCAGGGTTCTACTATGCAGAGAAAGACAGCACTAAATTGACTTTGAGGCCCATTCACCTTTAGAATTATAGGGGTTTCAAAAATCAAGCCTATTGATATACAATAACTTTTTAAGTTGATAATAACTCTTTAAATTGTCCACTCATGTGAATTAGTTCTTATCTTTGTTTTTATATTGCTTATCTGTCATTTTAGATGGAAATAAACATTTCTTTGTTTTTTTTTCCATTTAGTGGCTTTTAGTATTGGACATGGCATTAGCTGCATAATGCACAAACTATGAAATATTAAGGATGGGAGGAAAGTTGGAACAGAAATTAATGGAAGAATCAGAGCTTAGGAGAGACATAACAACTAATTGAAATTGTGTTAGGACTGTTTGGTGAAATATAAATAAATTGAGGATTAGTTGCAGTGTATGCAGGTTTTAACAATTATTCTAAGTTTTACAAATGACAATTATTACCGTATATTTTATTGTTAAAGTTAATTTTCTATTACATTTTTGAGTCCTAAATATTACTGTTTTGTTTTTAAGGGCTAAGGCTTAGTCAGAAAACGAACCCCCAAATTACAGGTCTGAGAAAAATATATGTCCAAACAAGAAAACAGAAGAAGTTACAGTTTGTTGTTGGCGGATATGCTTACCTCCTTCCCAAGACCTCTCTTGTGCTTAAATGTCCCGTGCGTCGATTCCGTAAACACCAGATTATATGGGAGAAGGATGGTAAGCACTTGATAAGTTCAGAGCACATTACTGTTGCACCGCATGGATATATCAAAATTCATCACCTCAGATCTTCAGACACAGGTGTATACACCTGTATGGCTGGGCCAACCCAAGAACATTTTGTTATCAAGCTCATTGGAGAGAACAATAAAATTATTTCTCAAGCTTCTAGAACAAGAGATGATGAAAATATAAAGAAAATAAAAAAGAATGAGGCCTATAGTCGTCCAGAAAAACATCAAACTGCAAATATTTTTAACAGAAGCAAGACTGAAAAACAAATTCAAGTCTCAGATGCAAGTAGTCATTATGATAATATAGTCTCTAGGCTACTGGCCTTAAAACCTTGGTCGGAATATTATGTTGATCCAGCAGATCCTCAAGAGTCATTTGAAAGGAACATATCCTCTGAGGAGGATCATCTTGTAGAGCAATCCTTACCAAACACTGTGGTCATTGACATTAGGCGCGTAGATGATATTATTCGATCTTTGTCTCAACAACCTGTTGAACTCCATGACAACAACAATAAATACCTATTATCCCAATTGGCCCATGAGTTAGCACGGAGCTATGTAGAAAACCATGAAGCACCTGTTTTCAAAGCAGAACATAAACAGCATAGTCCTGGAAGATCAGAACATTCATTTTACAAACCTGTGTCTGGTTTCTCCAGTTCTTGGAGGTCATCATCATTCGAGTCAGAGGTATTTGAACCTCATGAAATAATTCCAGATAATTCTTTAAGGAAACCAGTGATTCTAAGAAAAATATCTGCAGCTCAGCATTTTTCTGCTTCGGAAGTCGTAACCCATATCGGACAGACAGTGGCATTGGCTAGTGGAACAAATAGTGTACTTCTGCATTGTGAAGCTGGTGGAAACCCAACACCAGTTATTAGCTGGGCTAAGAATGGAGAAGAAGTAAAATATAGTAACAGGTAAGAAACATGTAGATGAATTATTTAGCATACGTATGCATCTTGACTCTCTTGATGCCTACATGATACTACTTCAGAGTAAGGATATTCACGTGAAAATTACACTGATTTATTCATTTGAAAGAATGTATAGGTAAAAATAGGGATTCCTGTGGCATACTGCTTATCAGGTATGAAAGTCTTGAATATATAGATGAACAAAGAAGCTTTATTCATAATTGGTCAGTGCTTCTCATGGTCACACCGACCCCTTCGCCATGTCCCTGAGACACTGTTGACTAATTACCAATAAAAGTTCTATGTTCATCTACAAATGCATATGTTTTAAACCTGATGAACAGCATGGCACGGGATTTCCTATTTTATCAGATAATGTAAAAATATGTTTATACTGTGTTAGCCAATAGATAGAAAAATATTAGAAGCTGAGAGTCCTCGGTGGTTGATACCTTTTAATGGCTAACTGAAAAGATGGTAAGCAAAGCAAGCTTTTGGGACACTGGCTCATTATCAGCCTGATGAAGGTGCCACAGTGTCTCGAAAACTTGCTTTGCTTACCATCTTTTCAGTTAGCCATTAAAAGGTATCAACCACCGAGGACTCTCAGATTCTAATATTTTTTCTATTCTTATCTGTACATCTTGCACAGTTTATAAGAATGGAATAAGGTTTCAGCACAAGGGAAGCCAACATTAGCACCAGGCTATTACTTTCACAATTATCCAGATATTGTGCTCCATGCACAACCCCACAAGATAATGAACCTAACATTGGGGAATCCACAGGGATTTATGAACAACCTTGATTCAAATGGTGTCCTACAAAGCATTGTCTTTTTACCCCAAATCTATAGGCTATCCTCTCAAAAGGCAGACAATGAATGCTGATATTAAAGGTTATACATAAACTGAATTGAATGTGAGCCTTTAGAAACTGAACTCTATGAAGCCAGCTCCCTATTTCAGCTAACTTTTATGATTACAGTTTAGATCACTTTCAGATCTGCTTTAGGTATAATGAAAGAGGACTAGCTTATAGGCATGGGTCTGCATTTCTGTCTCCATATTCCCAATTCATTTTTCTGTTTGATAAAGAGTAATTACCTATTGGACTTTTCTTGGCGGAAAGAAAATTATTAGAATTTGAGAGTCCCCAGTGGTTGATAACTTTTGACTGAAATTGATGGTTTCTTCATCAGGTACAAAACCTGATGACTGACATACTTATACACAACAGCACATAGAATATAGAGTTCAAAGAAACATTTTTCCTGTATCTTACTGGTAATAAAGCCCCAAAAATATGAAAATATTAATAATCTATTTAAGATAAAGATATAACTAAATAATATATATATATACATACAACTTTTTTCAAACAGAGCAAAGTGAGCAAAATGTAAAAATATTAGAGTAGTGTAGTGTTCATCCTTTTATTCTTTGTCAATCACCGATGTCTTACAATGTTAAAACAAAATTTGTCATACTCATATGCCAAACTCAGAGTGTGTATTTCACTTAACATGATTTATAGGAAATCCTTATATTTTGTCTTAGGCTAGGGTCAGATAAGCGCCATGCATGCTGTAAAAGCCAACATTTTTTTCATGTGCAAATATAGAAAAATGCATCCGTTAACACCCCCATAGCCTCCAATGGGAAAAACGCATCCCTATCCTCACAGTCTCCTCCATCCCCTCAGCCTCTTCCATCCTCACAGCCTCCTCCATCCCCTCAGCCTCCTCCATCCTCACAGCCTCCTCCATCCCCTCAGCCTCTCCATCGTCACAGCCTCCTCCATCCCCTCCAGGCAGACGATGGATTGGAGCGCCGGTGAGTGTGCAAAGTGCAATGCGTTTGAGACTAGGCGTTTTGCAAAAGCACCAAAAAACGCGGTTTGCAGCATTTTTTAGTGTTTTTTTCCAGAAACGCATGTGCTTCTTTTTTAACAGGGGGGTCTATGGGGAACGCATGCGTTAACACATGGTACATATATTTACCATGCGTTAACGCTAGCGCTAAAAATGGATAAAATTGCCATAAAAATGGCGAGGGGAAAAACAGGATCCTTTAATGCATCCTTCCAACGGATGCAAGGTCCCAAATGTGACCCTAGCCTTATTAAACATGATATTTGTCTTTTATCACAGGATCCTTCTGAAGTCAGATGATTCACTGGAGATATTAGAACCGGTTGAAGCTGATGTTGGCTTCTACACCTGCAATGCCACCAACTCTCTCGGCTCTGCATCAGTGTCAATTGCCATTACTCTTGCAGGTAGGTGATTAATGCATATGCTCTGCCTAAAGACTTAAAAATAGCTTTCCACTGACCCCTGCAGAAATAGGTTAATTTGGTTGAGATATATGACTATTCTTCTGCACTTGGTTAGCTTGTGTGTGCCTTAGTGAAGCAAAAGGAAAGCTTTAAGACATTCACACTAGATACAAGCAGCTGATAAAATGTTGGAAGAGACGTTTATCATATGTACATACGGTAATTCAATCAACCTAATCAAATACAGTGTAGGGAAAGAATAATATGAACCAGATGATCAGTTCAAATAAAAAGGAAAAAATAATATTAGTATCATTATTATAGTCTAGTAAAAGAATGACCATTTGACATCAGTGGGAGGTAAATATGTTATTATGAAAGGAATACAGAGGAATCTCTTAAGAAATAGTGCAGTGACCTGCTTCTGGCTCTCAGCAGTAATTTAGAATTTTTCCATTAATACTCGTTCATTCTGACACTGGAGAAAATCTTATCAAGCCACATATACTGAGAGATACTCATAGTATCTATTATATAATCACGAATGGGTTTTTTGCCCCTTTTGAGACCGCTCTCGCTGCGAGTCAATGTCGTCATGTGGATACGAACGAAGCATTGGCCGCGCAGCGGCCATTGCGAGCAGCTCTAAGGCGACTCGCTATGCCCGCGCAGCGGGCATGGCGAGTCGCCTTAGTAGCGCGAAGCATTGGCCGCGAAGCGGCCATTGCGAGTCAGAGACTCGCTCTGCTAGAATCCCGATGCATTGTGCATCGGGCACCCATCTAGTATAGTATATGCATTTTAAGGAAAAATCCCTCTAGAATAGTCTTAGCGTCGGTCATATATAAGGTCCATGTAAAAAATCACATTGATAACATCTGTGATTATAAAATAAAACAATAAAATTGCATGCTAGTTGGTCAATTTTCTATTTTGCCATAAACCTTTGTGTCTTGTGCTAAGAAGTTCATAACTTAACCCGCTGGCTAAACCGAGGGACAGGACTGTCAAGGTTGAATGTAGTGTTCTTCCATCTATAATGATGAAGATAATGACAACAAGGATTTATTAGTATTTGCATAAGGATAGGGATTTTGTTAGGAGTTTTGTCATATCATATCTTTTTAATTTACTCTGGGGAACTCATACCTTTTTTACATAGTTTAGTGATTTGTGTTACTACACAAACACAACATCCTCGATTTTAGTGATTTGTGTTACTGCACAAACACAACATCCTAACCAATACTCTAATTCAGTAGCACAGTGCATATAATTTTGTCCTGTTTCCAGCAAGATAAATTAATGATTAGAGCCAAAGAGATAGGATTCTATACAGCGGCTGTCTAAAAGGGGATTGACAGCAGTGTTGTGTCCCTTAAAGAGGACCTGTCACCAACCACACATGGTGATCTAATTACAGCACTGAATGCAGCATGTCTGCTGCATCCAGGCAAGGGGTCCCCCAGCCCTTGACCCCCTCTGTACCCCGAGATAATACACTTTGAAAACTTACATTGGGGAGCCAAATAGGAGGTGGCTTGTGGCTGGAGCCAAAGGGCAGTTACACGCCCCCTGCATGTTTAATCTGCCCACCGCCGCCTCCCTGATGACAAATGTTTCAACCAGAGCTGGGGTGCATGGGGTACTCGGTCACCGGGGCTTCTGTGTGGGATGTCACGGGTGGTCGGTATCCCCGGTGCCGTGCCCTGGCGAACAACTATACCAGGTGTTGTTGGTAAACGGTGGGGTAAAAGGGGTTATTTACAGGGGAACGTGACACCACCTGTAGAGTCCGGTAATGTGGTACCGGCGCTGCCAGCCGGCCGCTGAGGTGATGGAGGGGGCAGCAGTGTGTGGTACAGCTCCCCACAGCTTTACCTCAGGGCAGCTATGGTGGTGGTGAGACGGTGAGGGAGGACAGTGATGGTAAATGGTGGTACAGTTCTTACCCCTCTGCTGTTGATGTTGATGATGTTAAGTCCTTTGAGCTGCGGCAGGAAGAATAACAGAAACCATTTCCATTTTAACTTTGCTTTACTCGGTACCGGCTGATGGCATAACAATACACGGTACAGTTTGATTTAGGGTGTTGTTACCAACTCAGGATTTCTCTTAAGGAGTCATTAGATGTTCTTTCTCTGTCTTTCAGGGTTTCTATTCTCTTTCTAGATCTTTCTGTCTTTCCCACCTTTGAAGAGCTCCCCCGCCAGTCCTACGGTCTGTTTCTAGGAGATAAGGTCTGTCCACTACCCGGTCTGGACAGGGCAACCCAAGACTACAAAGTTCCCTTCCAGCACTGCCGTAAATGTCTGTCCCTTTTTATTTCTCCTAGTGTCCTGAACCGGTTTTCAGTCCTGAGGGGAGAGGTACCTTTGTGGTGCTGTCAGCAACCCGGTCCTGTTGGGCCTGCAGCTCGTCGGCTTCGCAGTCAGGGCTGAACTCCTGGCTGCCTCTGTCGTCCGTGTCACCTGTGTACCCTCAACATGACCAGCTGGCTCCTACCAGTTCTGGTCCGTTGCCATCTGTCCTGGGCCCCCTCATAAAGATGGGGTACCCTCCACTCAGCTGAGCTGCCAGGCGTGACCACTCTGTCTGCCTTCCCAAGCCGTCTGAGGTAAATTCTTAACTGTCACTCTGCTCTATCCTAAGCTCCGCCCACCACCTGTGGAACCTACCATATTACCAGTTCCCCCTACACTAAGTGGTGCGGTCCTAAGTGAGTGCTAAAAATAGACTCCATAAGCATTAAATCCTAACCTAGCAACTTACAATATATTACATATAGATGTTAGATGCAATACCACTCTGTGGCGCATACCCGCAGGGGCGCCACACAAACATTGACTCCCTCGCCTGCAGCATAACACAGAGAGCGAGGGGTGCGGTTCTGGCCGCATTTCCCCGCCCCCTGCGGTGATGTCACCGCTTATACCCGCCCTGCTCCATGGTTAACATGGAGCAGTGCGGGGAAAGGCGGTGATGTCATAGCAGGAGGCCGGCCGCCCCACCTCCTGCAGTGACATCACTGCTTATACCAGCCCTGCTCCATGTTAACCATGGAGCAGGGCGGGGAAAGGCAGTGATGTCACAGCAGGAGGCGGGTCAAAGCGGCCAGCACTGCAATAAGCTCTGTGTACTATGCAGCAGGTGAGGGAGACAATGATTGGCATCAGGGAGGCGGCGGTGGGCAGATTAAACATGCAGGGGGCGTGAAACTGCTCTTTGGCTCCAGCCACAAGCCACCTCCTATTTGGCTCCCCATGTAAGTTTTCAAAGTGTATTATCTCGGGGTACAGAGGGGTCAAGGGCTGGGGGAACCCTTGCCTGAATGCAGCAGACATGCTGCATTCAGTGCTGTAATTAGATCACCATGTGTGGTTGGTGACAGGTCCTCTTTAAATAACTTTAAAGGATTTTTTGTTGTTTCTTCAGGAGCTCCTCTGCCTCCATACCTCTTGCTTGCTGTCTGAAGATAGACATTTCAAGCCTGTGGATGGTCAACTTTGGTCCAAACTGAGTGCTCTCCCATGATGCTAGAACAAGCTACTTCGCCACTACAGCATGGGGGAAGCACTGTGGAACTGAGGATGGTCAGATTCAGTGTTTTAACCAGTTCAGAATGGTGCAGGCAAGCTCTAAATTGACACACTTTTCTTACCTAGATAACTGAACACTCTGAGACAGCAAAACCTACAGTAACCTAGGCATTGCGATGAAAACCATAACAATAAGGTTATGTGTACTTGTTGAGTATTTCGCGAGGTTTTCACCTAAGCCAAAACCAGGAGTGGGACAATCGGAGGAAAAGTGTATTAGAAACACGTACACCACTTCTGCACATTTTACCCTCGCGTGAGGTAAAAATCTCAACAAACACTCAATATGTGCACATGGCTTAAAGGGAATCTGACCCCTCCAAATCACCCCCAATCCTATTAATACCTGTCCCTGCACCCTAACATATCAGTATTAGTGCTCCTTTTCTATAAAAAAAAGCGCTGTGTAACATTGGAATAATCAACAATATACACTTGCAAATCTGAGACTTCTTGTCCCTGAATAAGTCTCACAGGGCGTCCCCTGTGAGACTCTAAGCCCTCCCTAGGCGCTCATTTTCACGCCCCGAATGATCCACCCTCTCTCTGTCTGTGCTGCTGTGATGTGCAGCTGAAGGCAGGACTAATGATTTGCATTCTGTGAGTGATAGAGAGGGGGGAGGGTAAAGCTTGCACAAGCAGAGCACACAGACAGAGAGAGTGTATCCTGGAGCCTGCAAAACAGCCTGCCCTGGTGACTAAAGAATATAGCCCCTGCTAATTATAATCACTAATGGGTGAGTATTAAAACGTTTTTATGCACTTTCACAGGATGTTTTTAGGACACAAAAGAAGTGTGAGATTAGTGATAATATGCTGCAGAGACATGTTTTGGTAGCTTAGGAGGCGTTCTGGAGGTGACAGGTTCCCTTTAAAAATCCCTATGTTTGTGGTCAATAAGCACTTTTCAATTTTACCCATTTAAGAACATGATACAACCCTGTTAGCCTTGATGGAGTTACTGTTTGAACAAATCTTTATCTGAAGTCTTGGTTGTGCAGTAATCTTGTAAAATCAAAATCTTACACATGTGCAGAAGGGATGTGAAGCAGAGCCACGCTGTTTAGATTGCCCTTGGGCCAGTATTTTATCTTACAAAATACAACTCATCAGTCAAAAGGAGCTGAATGGGTTACGATCCAAGATCATGAGATAATTTGTGCCACAAAGGGATATATTGATCTCAAGTACCTATGCCATAATCACAGAAGTTAAATGGCATAAGACTGCTGATAGGTGCCCTTAATGCCCTTACATTCTGGAAATAGGTGTTGATCTAGGATGCCAGATTATATCAATGCCATCTTCTCTTATGTATATTTTACATATCAAAGAATATTTTGACTGTATTTCCCTTTTATTTATGGTGAGAATTGAATGGTAATCTGAGCTTTGTCCTTATTGCTAATCAGATGTGTAACTTTAGAGTGTACAGACGTTATAAATCTGGCACCCAATGGAGGCCCAAAAAGACCAATACTAAAAAGAGTCTTGATAGTTTGGGGCCCTACTCGGGATTTTTCTTTGAGGCCCACAAGCATGAAATTCCTATTGCTAATATATAAATCACACAGAAATCCAAATATGACAGAGAGCAAAACAGAAAAGTACATAGATAAAGGAATCTATTTTCATCTGGTACAGCTCAATGTTCTTTTGGCCATTGTGTGCAAAATACATTGACAGTTGACTTCATATAGATCTGCATTTTGGGGGGGGGGACTTTTGTATTAATTTATTTTGGACACTTCTTGCAGTTTACTTACAATATTAGCAGACAGAACTTGACCTTGTGCACTCAACTTTCCATTTTAAGAAATGTGAAATCCTTAGTGGTTGGTGTATATATAACAGAATCTCTTATTTGGTTACCGCAATTAAATGTTTAAAGTCATTACCTTGTGATCCTCCAGCCAAACTGTTGCTACCTGCAATGGCTGGTTTGTTAACATGCTTGTTAACATATAATGTTTCCCATTACTTCTTGACTGGCAAGCTTTTGCCCATTAGTTAAATGTCAACAGAACTGGTTTGTGGTGTTGTGTATTTTAGGACCACGGCGATTTTTCCAATTAAAGAGGCATATAGTTACATTTCCCTAAATTCTGAGGTGACTAACACACGCTTGATTGCTAAACACTATCGTATTTTCCCGCAGTGAAAACATAAACACTTAACCCATATCCATTAAAATGCTTAAGCTCAGCCTTGCCCTTGGACGTAAAATCAAAACAGCTGTTAAAAATATTTTATTTTCAGTAGTATTTTCTTGTATGGAACGTGTTGGATTTGGCTGGGATTTTACTATTTCTTTATGGATGATAGGTACTTCTATTTTACACATGTCAAAATCAAAGTTCATAGCTCCAAGGAGGTAGTAGGAGCACTCCGGCGTATTGTAGAAGGGAATAAAAACCATGTGTCAATCAATGAACTAATATTGTTCTACCAACAGAAGAGCAGAATGGACAACTGCAGTACATATTGTCCCATATGTGATCAATAATGCCATCAAGGAGTGTGTCAAGTTCACTGAACATTAAATAATTGAATGGTACAAATCTTCAGTCCTGGATAGGCTCAGATTTCCAAAGATTTGTGGAAAAGGGAATCACATCATTATAGATCTGTTTTTAATATTTTGCTTTAAATAGTTTTTAGTAGCTATTTAATATTATGGTTATTTAGCATCGTGTGCACAAACGAAGTCTCAAGTTACTGGTATGTATTAGACATTAATAATGAATGTCACAAGTTATTGAATGCCCGACCTTACTTCACTGACCTTTGAATGTTTGCAAGTATTTAAGCTTTGCATGGTCTCCTGCGGTCTCTTCCATCCATTCTTGATTATCCCAGATGGTTTATAGCATGCTTTGTATGGATAGCCTGCCGCAGAATAGCAGGTTTTTCTTGGTGCCTACTCTTTGCACCCCTTCTGTATCAGGTGTCCATGATGTATTGTTTTCTGTCTCCAGGGAAACCATTAATAAAGACCTCCAGGACTGTGCTTATCAATATGGATGCACCGTCCATAGCTGTAGATGTCGGTAGTGCAGTGAAGACCATTCATGGAACAAATGTTAACATCCATTGTCAAGTGGCAGGTAAGTCAAGGCAATGTGTGTTTGGACTCGTATAAAATGACAACAATCAATCCATTAGAGTTGGTACCAGCACTCTCAGCTCGATTATTCCCATATACTTCAGTGGTCCAGAAAACAATTTTACCACTAAAGAAAGATGAATTAAAGCGCTCACCTAATGTTAATAGCTATTAATTTAATGAACTTTCATACAGTCTGGAGGCACACAGTGGTGGCACACTAAACACATGCACACAACCATACTTTTGTACTAGCTCTAAAACTAAGAACAGTGACTTTAAAATCTGTGTGTAAATGAGTTGCTCTATTATTAGAGATGGTTGAACCCTCAGATGTTCGGGATTGGCGGATCCGTCCGGCCTTGGGCTCAAGTTTGGCTGAATTCTGGTCCCAAACCGTGACTTTACTTTTATAAAATTGTGGCTAGGTGTCAGTAAAATAAAATAAAATAGTGATTAAAGCAACAGGAGATCATACTTACCGAGAACCACATGCTTGTAACATCATTTCCAGGTCCACTCATAAACCTCTGGTTTATTCACTGGACTCTACCTCCAACAGCCAATCACAGATGCCCATTCTCTGTGACCGTATCTGTGAGTGGTTGATGCTTCACCACCCACCATCTCAGTGTCTGTGATTGGTTGCCATTGGTAATAAACCTGCTGTAATAGCAATGTAAAAATATATAAATAATTTACACAAATTTTCAAAGGGTTGGCTCTATTTTTGATTCTCAGCGCAGATAAAGCAGACATATATGGGCTGCCACTCCCAGCTGCCTGGTTTTATTTTGGCTGTCAATCAAAAATACAGTGGAGCCCATTTTTTTTAATTATTTAAATAAATACTAATAAAACAAAGTCTGGGCTCCTCCCCATTTTTGATTGCCAGCCAAGTTAAAAACAAGGCAGCTGGGAACTGGTATTCTCAGTGTGGTGAAGCCCATAGTTATTGGGCCCCCAGATTACAAATAGCAGCCTGCAGCCGCTCAAAACATTGGTGCATTCATTAGAATCACCAATTCCTGGTGCTTTACCTGGCTCTTCTCAATGTCCTGACTCAGTGGTATCAGGGTGATAGAAGGGGTAATGACAATGGGCTATTGACAGCTGTCATTAAGCCATAGATTGATAATGTTCAGGCATCTATGAAACCTGTAGATTATCAATCGTATAAGTAAATAGTTAAAAAACAAAGACAGAAAACTCTTTTATTTGAATTATGACATGGAGATAACCCTCATTTTCCCATTTATTAATGCCAAACATACTCTTGGACGATAATCCACAGCGATATCCAACAAAGCACACTCGCCTCTGCTGTATGTGGTGAGCGGAGACACTAGTACCCGCTCACCACAAGCAGGGCTCACAGACTGAGTCACAGCTTGTGTGGGCTTGTCAGAGAGCTCATCTGAGGTCACAACAATGGCTCAGTCTGAGAGCGCTACTTCTCGTGAGACACTAATGTCTCCACTCACAACATATTTGGGTTACCCCATTACTGCTTAATTATTTAAATTTAAGTTGGAAGTGCATAAATAGTTTATGTAGTCATAAAATAGTGTATATATGTACTATAATCCATGTTCGAAGAAATATGGATAAGTGTTAAAGTCCTTGTCCACTCTGCAGAGGCTATTTGCATATTTAAATTGCCAGAGAAGCATTGCAATGCTTATAACTCTTCATATGCCAATGTGTAAATGTCCTTCGGGAGAAACGTTATACTTTGACCCCCTGTCAGAAGTGAAACCAGTACCCTGCTTTGTACCGATGAGGGTAAATATCCTGAAAATGTATCTGCTAATAGAGTTTCTGGCTTGGCTTTTTATCATAAGGCATGTGACAAGGCTCTTTAAAGGGCCAATACTGACTTTTCGGATTGCAAATAGAGATCAGCAAACCTTTTGAAGTTCGGGTTCAGGCTGTGCAGTCGAACTTTATAGCACACTGTTCGTGACCTCAAACTTGACCTGAACCTCATTGGAAGTCACTGATTGGCAGTTCAGCTTTCCACTCACATACAGCCAGCCATAAGTAAAACAGTTCCAGGAGTGGAAGGGCGGGGTTTTTTTGTTTTTCAATTTAATTTTGGACACACTTTACATCCAAAAACTGTGGCATTACCCCCAGTGCAAGCCAATCAAACACTGCACACGACTCACACTGGGCCAAGCACCAACTGTACCTCACCACAGCGATGCTCGCACCAGTGCGTTGCAAACGTAAAGCGCCTGAACTCTGAACCCAAACAGGTTTGCTCAACATCGAGAAGTTTGGCAGACTGAACTAATCCTTGAAAGGTTCCCTCATCTCTAATTGCTACCTCCAATAGCTGGCACTAAAGTTCAAGTCATCCTTCTCTCTGAAGTTTTAATTGATTTGCTCTTTTGGCATTTTACACTATAACGGGATATCATTCTCCCCAAAAATATAGCTTTGTGAATGTACAGTATTCCAAGTCTCTTTGAGCTGCTTAGTAGCATCCATCAGTGATCAGATAAATTGACCAACATAATACTTCTCTTGTATTAATACAAAGGAACTGATTCACTGCCTGCTCACTGGCACGTGCATATGCTGAGCTTGGCATCTTTAGGACAGTTATTCCATTTTGCGGAAGAGCAAAACAGCTTCTAGATGATTATAAAGACAGATGTAGATCTAAATGCTTTCAAACATGCTGGAAAATCATTTTGAAAGACAGTTATTTAAAACAGATGTTATCAATGCAATCATTCTCCATTGTGACACAGGACAGCTGTAATATGCGGGCTACCAGATAAATTAGATAAGAGCAGAAACAACAGCATTTTATAACAATGAATTTGTTATTATAGATCCTATCCTAAAAAACTGCCTGTAATCGTACACATAATCGTTTGGACTGGTCAGCTCGATTATTGGTTTGTCACGTTGATTTTATCTTTTCTTTCTATTGTATCCAATTACTATTTGTAGAATGCTTCAGAAAAGGCTCTTTGATATTCATGGCTTTATCATGTACACTTTTTTTCATCAGTTAACAGAGGATGGTGCACTTCAATAAGACAAGTGAGTGCAAGTGTTATGTCTTAATGACCAAACTGGGCAAATTGAGACAATATTTCAAAAACTTAGAAAAATATTTTTATCCTGAAAATTCTTGATATCCACTATACTATAACCACATGAATTCATGGATCCATTCTGCCTTGTACAACAGGAATTCAAGTTAGGCCACTAAACATAAATTAAGCATTGATTTCAATGTGCCTGGCCACAGTCTTCCTAACTTGTAACTCGTATACCCTCTAACATAACATACCACTGCATAAAGCTGTTTTCATTCAAATAGAATACTTTTAGAAACTGGTGGAATAGGAGATTTACATTCTTTATATGTAGCCAATGTATTTGCAACTGTATATTGCCATGAATCAATAAAGGCTATTTCACTGGTATCATGTTAAATTTGTACTTTTGAAAAAGATGCATGCTACCCAGTAGTACTAGAATTACCCAACAAATTAAATGTTTGCAATAAGGCCCACAGGATGTGTGGATTCACAGGATTGCTCATAGACTCTGGTTAAACCAAGTCAAGTTCTCATCTTAAGTTTCTGGAAGGTCATGGGGAGTTTTCCACAGTGAATTCAGAGCTACTCCTGAAGTAGTCATCTTTAGATATGGCGGGTGCATGGAAGACTGGAGTGGCGAGTTGCTGTTTCAAGACAGAGATCATAGTAAGTGCATGAGATGATGCAAGTAGCATCCAGTTATAAGTGGTAGACAAGCAGGGGTCAGAACGGCAGCAGACAGGAATACATAGTCATAAATACAAGTCTAGTTATCGTAACATGAAACAAGTGCAGCATAATTTTCCAGACTTTAGGAACCAATTAGACCTAATTGCTGAATCAAAAACCACTGTTGAAATGATCCCTTATAAAGCTAGGGACACTTTAAAATCAGAGGCAATTCATATGTTCTGAACCTTTAGGACTCGGACTTGACACATGAACCTGACCAATGGCCAGGGCAGCAAGATGCATGAGAAATATGGTGGTGAGCAGAAGGCCACCTCTGGAAATGAGTCCGTGTCTTATTACAATGGGGTGCTAAATATATGTACTTAGTGCAATTGAGGTTTCAATATTTCATTGTTATTTCCATCCATAATGCAATTGTTATTATTTTTTTATCCTAGTATGTTAGTAAATATTCTGAAAACTGGCGCATAGGTGTTACATTTCTAAGGCTGCTTTCACATCAGCGTTTTTTTTAAATCGCGGCAGATGCGGTGAAAAAAACGCATCTGCCGCGATTACCGCATAACCGCTGCACTTGCTGCACACTTGCGGCAAACCCCATACAATGTATATGCGGGCTTGCGGCAGGTGCGGCAAGTGCGGTTTTGGCCCTTGCGGCAGGTGCGGCCGCGAAAAAAACGTGGCTGACCGTGGTTTTTTTTGCGGCCGCACCTGCCGCAAGTGCCAAAACCGCACTTGCCGCACCTGCCGCAAGCCCGCATATACATTGTATCGGGTTTGCCGCAAGTGCAGCCGGTATGCGGTAATCGTGGCAGATGCGGTTTTTTCACCGCAACTGCCGCGATTTAAAAAAAAACGCTGATGTGAAAGTACCCTTAGATCATTTTCATTTCTGTTGTCTTCTGCATCTTTTCTCTAGGTAAAAAACTTACACACGTGTGTGTTGTTAACTGTACAAATGGGTCCAGGAAGTTGTATTTCAGTTTCTCTATAGACTGCTTATACACAAATCATACTCCACTAAGCAGGAGCTGGACAAATCTGTCTGGGGGCATCTCGATGTGATATTTCCCAGAGAAGGAACTGTTGGATATCTTCATTAACATTTCCCAGTTCAGGATAAAGCCTTGTTACTTCATCAGCTCAATGTCATACTTTCTGCTTGAAAAAGAAAACAGTGACAGAATCTACAGATTACAATGTCAGATCATTCTGATTAGTTTTAATCACATTTTGATTTCATATATTAGTTGCTCCTCCAGTTTAAGGAGACCAGCACTAGTCTCTTCCTGTGAACTAGTCCTGATACGGATCTTCTTTGTGATTGACAGCCTGCATTCAATTCCCCAAAATGGAATGACTGCTGGAAAGCCTGTGCGGATTGAATGCAAGCTTTCAATATTGGCCAGGTTAGAGGATCCAAGTTAAGACTTGAATTGGGGAAGAAATGCCTTACGGGACTAGTCCTGCCTCATTTGTATATGCAAAATAAAAGTTCATTTAAATAAAAAAAAAAAAAAAAACCTATTACAACACACAAATCTGCATCCATACCTCTAAAATTGTTGCGAGGGATAGTCAATGGAGCATGTTTCCTTTAAAAAGATTTCTGAAAGTAGCTGAAAGAAAAAGTGATATTAATTAGTTACAGTATTAAAGGGAACCTGTTGTCAGGGTTATATACCTCAAACCAATGGTATGTACTCTGTACAGATGCTTTCACACTGATTAAACCCTTCAAATCCATGTAGCAGTTTCCAAGCAATCCTGTATTTAAATCATATGCAAATGAGGTGTTAGTACTTTAGAACTGGACATTGCCTTGCAGTTCACCTGCCCTCTCTCCCTATTCCCCGCCCGCTGCCTGCCTGTGCCTGACTGACACATCTCTCTTCTTCTAGAGACTTTGATCGTTTGTAAGTGCCATCAGTGCTTGGGGTGGCACATGTACAGATCACTATATTTGGTTTAGCAGTGTCATGAAAACCTTACTGTGCATGCACCACCCCGACACTTACGGCATCGCAAGGTCTTAAAAACGCCAAGACGTATTTCTGCAATCATGGTAAGGATTTAATTAGCATGGAAGCGCCTGTACATACATTCCCTTAATTTGAGGTATAAAATCCCCTTGACAGGTTCCCTTTAGTGAAAAATCATATGAAGAGTATTTCCAATGATGATCTCCCACTACACCTAATGTAAAATAGTGTAATATAAAATCTTCCTGACTTCACAATGCTCTTATTAGATGTGATAAACAGATTTTGTCTTTTGACAAGATGTGATTTTATTTGCATCACATAATGTCATTGTACTGTATACCATAGGGATTATACAGTGGTGGGAAAGTATTTGCCCCTTCCTGATTTCTTATTCTTTTCCATGTTTGTCACACTTACAGATTCCAGATCACAAAACAAATGTAAATATTAGACAAAGATAACACAAGTAAACACAAAACGTAGTTTATAAATGAAGGTCTTTATTATTACAGGAAAAAGTAATAATTATATACTATTTTATACCATAGTCATGGTATACCATATTCATTATATACTGTAGCCATTGTATAATATAGTCATTATATACTATAGTCATTGTATACCATACACATTGTATACCTTGTATACCAAGGTCATTATTTACTATTCTCAGTATATACCATAGTCATTGAATACAACATAAATATATTATATAGTCATTTTATACCATAGTTATTATATATCATCATATACCACATTCATTTTATACCATAATTTTATATACCATAGCCACCATATACAATAGTCATTGTACTCCATATTCTTATATACCATAGCCATTGTTAACCATAGCCTATATATACTGTGGTCATTGTATGCCGTAGTCATTGCATACTATAGAAATCGCATACTATAGCCATTGCATACCACCATAGCCATTATGTACCATATTCATTATATACCATAGCCAATATATGCCATTGTAATTATTCTATAGGCATTGAATGCCATAGTCATTGATACCAAATCCATTATATATTACAGCCACTGTATAGCAAAACAATTATATACTACTGCCATTGTATGCTATAGTAATTGTATACCGTAGTCATTGTATCTCATTGCCATTGTATACTATAGTCATTCTATACCATAGTCATTGTATACCATTGCCATTATATACTATAGCCATTGTATACCATATTCATTATATAGCATACCCATCATATACTATAGCCATTGTATGCCATAATCATTGTATACCATAGTCATTGCATGCCATAGTCATTGTTTAATATAGACCATTGTATACCATAGTCATTATATACTTTAGCCATTGTATACTATAGTCATTCCATTCTATAGTCATTGTATGCCATAGCTATTGCATATCATAGCCTTTGTAACCACTATTACTAGGTTACTAGTATGTAATATGGTAAAAGGGACTCCAGTCATTGAACCCGCATTGAATGATCAAAATACAGCCATGTGATTGTTTGGGCCAGAGCCTCTTTTTCCACAATGTAAAACTATGAGAGCACATTATAACAAAGATCTCAAAGCACTCACTGATCTCAGGGAGACCAGTCAAGGAAAACACTGCGTGCAGCCGGCTAAAGCGCTCAAACACAGTGAAATCCATTCCCACACAGTGAAATCCATTGTTAATTCCCTTGTCATATCCTTAACTCGTAACTGAGTGGGATATTAACTAAAAGGGGCACATAATATGGTGGTTATGGTGGTCTCCGCAAGGATTCCACCCCAGGGCTAGGTCCTTCCCTGGAGGGATATCTGCCTAGTCCCGTGTTTGAGACTCTTAATCGAGGCTCCACGGACTCCATTTGCATATTATAACAAAAATGGCACGAGTATGCAGTGTGAACATTGTCGCTATCATCTTCACTCCAGAGGCACGTCTGCTTCACAGTTTTCCATGCTTTTAGTATATTAATGTTCTTTTTTCATCCTTCAGAGACCATATTCCATACACAGAGCGAGAGGTCAGAGAGAGGACCATCAACCATAACCCCCTAAAATACTTAGCGATATTAACCTATACTGCATGTACCCTTTACACCTTAGTATACAATGACTATGGATATGAAGCATGAGCTGTGCAGTGTAAATGTGACATTGGCCTTCTGCTGCTGATGCCAAAAAAAGACTGGAATTGGCTGATTTGTGACGTTTTGATAAGCTGTAATAATGAAGGCATGCACAGTCTTATTATTATTATTATTTATAGAGCACCATTGATTCAACGGTGCTGTACATGAGAAAGGGTTACATACAAACAAGTTAAAAATACAAAGAACAAACAAACAGTGACAGGCTGATACAGAGGGGAGAGAGGACCCTGCCCTTGCGGGCTTACATTCTACAGGGCAATGGGGAGGGAGACAGTAGGTTGGGTGCTGGTGGAGCGCCAGGTCCAGTGGTGGTGGAGCACCGGGTCCAGTAGTAGTGGAGCACTGGGTCCAGTGGTGGTCAGGTGGCACTGTGGACATTGCAGGTTGTAGGCTGTTCTGAAGAGATAGTTTTTCAGGTTCCGCTTGAAGGTTCCTTGCGTGGGGGACAGTCAGATGTTTTGGGGTGCTGAATTCCAGAGGATGAGGGATGCTCGGGCGAAGTCTTGCAGGTGGTTAGATGAAAAACGTACAAGTGTGGAGGATAGGAGGATGTTTCGGGAAGATCGAAGATTACGAGTTAGATGATATCGGGAGATTAGTTCAGAGATGTATGGCCCTGAAGATAGCAGTAAAGTATATTCCATTTACCAGACACTTGAAATGTCTCTTGTACAGCAACATTACCCTCTTTCTCATTATTATTCACTATCCGGCCATGTTTCTGACATCCATGTTGTGTGCGTGAAAGGAAGCTAAATCCACATTTACATCATACACTGCAATCTTGAAATGTGTTATCAATTTGACAACACTGACCCTTACTAATGCCAGATTTAAATGACCTATACATTTATTGTGAAACTTTACATTCAGATGATATTTTGTTTCTATGGTTGCGAAACTTGATCAGAATTGGAATATTGATGTAGGAAACTAGATGTAACTTGTGAAGAAACTTCGGCACTCAGTATTGCAGTGAATGGAGGAAAAATGTTTTAATGGCAATCCATAAACAACGAATATTAACATTTTTAACATCTTTTGGACCTTAGAATGAAAACTGATTGCGCTATACCTACAAGACTGGCGTCTTCACAAGTGACTGCTACCCTGCTATATCCCTCTACACTGCGGCAATCAGTTTTTTATTCTGACGAAGGCCCAAAGGAACGACCGAAGCGTTAATATTCATTGTTTATGGATTTTTGTTCATATGACGAGGTTTCTTCACAAAATGTATGGACTGGATCTCTACTCGTGCACCACAACCTCTGAGCGGAGTGACATATATTTGAACAATAGATTTCAATTTGTGTTATGTGACGCTAGAGCCTTCACCATCAGAAATTAGCCTAATCAGAATTTAAACAGCCTCATATTGATATTATTCTGCTTTCTTTACATATTTCATTATCATATCCGCTATGAGAATGGTGAAAGTCAACGTCTAAGGAATACACTGGTATATGGTATCTGAAATACAAATCTTCTTTTGCCACCTAGTGGTGGTGATTTGTATAACTTGATTGATTTGACAGTATGTTTCTTTGCTTTATTATGTTCTAATACCTGCAGACATAGATAAGTTCATTCAAAAAATCAGTTTTACTTTCTAAATCAATTTCACCAGTCATTTGCTATATATTATACACTGGAGATTTACCAAATTCTTTAAGAACTTGTTACAAATGTCTTGGCTTTCTGCTTCTCTTTTGCTAAAACACATTTTACTAAATTTGCTACATTTTGCTAAATATTTCTCTACCAAACTTTATAACTGTAGTGGCCATACAAGCTTTAAAAATTCCATATACACAAATAGGCTGATGGAACAATAAAACCACTGAATGGTAAACTTTTCCTGATCGGCAGTTGTTTGAATGCCTACTTACATAGACAGCCCAAAAAAGGGCACCCCGATAAAATAAGAGTAAAAGCTAAAGTTTAGACTACAAAATTGTAATTAACAAAAATGTAACCAGGGGTAAGTATAATTATTCATTACACAAGTGCCCAGCAGACACTTGACTATAGAAAAGCATTACTTTGCAAAGAAAACTCTTTCCCATTTCTTGATGTCTACACTAGCACAACATGGAAGAGAATTGTCACAAGACCTGAGAAAGAAAATCATTTCTTTACAAAGGAAAGGTAAAGGCTACAAGAAGATCAGCAAAACAGATTACTGAAACAAAAATACATACAATTTTAATAAAAGTGGAAGCAACCATCTCATAGGATGTCCAGGCTGGCCATGGAAGGAAACACCTAAATACCTAAAAACCTCATCTTGTGATGAGAATCATTCAAATCAATATTTGGTTGGACCATCCTTTACCTTTAAACTAGCATCAGTTCTTCTAGGTACACTTGCTCAATGTCAGTGGGTTGTAGGATTATTATTATTTATAAAGCACCATTGATTACTTGGTGCTGTACATGAGAAGGGGTTACATTCAAAATACAGATATAGATTACAGTGAACAAACTAACAATGTGTTACAGAGCACAGAGGGTCTTGCCCTTGGGAGCTTAGGCTCTACAGGATAATGGGGAGTAGACAATAGGTTTGTATGGTTGCAGCAGTTCCAGTGGTGATGAGTCAGCAACAAAGTAGTTGCAGGCTGTAAGTTTTCTCAAAGAGATGGGTTTTCAAGTTCTGTCTGAATGTTCTGAAGTGTTGAAAAACTGTTTGGGTTTGTGAGATAAAGAAGATACAAGAGTTGTTGAGTAGACCTGGTTTGGCAGAAGTGAGGACCGATTTGAATGTAAAAGTTGCTTTTTTGAATGCCGTGAAGTCGTCTTGCGAATGTATTTTCGTCCAGCACCGCTCTTAAACTCTGGACACTTGTCGAAGATTTTAAGTTATTATACCAGGGTTGTCTATTAATTTGAGTATGACATTGTAGTAATCTGTGGCACTGTCTGTGTCGTGAGTAAAGTTACAGAGTACAGCAGTAGAATAGAGATAGAGAGTGTGTGTGCCAAAATGTGGGGTTGTGCTAATTGGTCTACATGGAGGCAGGTGAGGAGGACAGTGATGAAAAATTGAGTAGATGATATGGGAAGACGGGAGGTTGTAAGATTAGAGAGAATAGACAGCGGTAGATAAGGTCTAATGTATGGCCTTCTGTGTGGGCGGCTGTGGAGCAACAGTGAGTAGGATCAAGGATTAATGTCAGGTGTTTAAGAAACCAGTTATACAGAACAGGTGAAAATGATCAGCATTTTTATATGTAGGTTGAAAAATATCCATTGACTGAAACAGAAACAGCTGTGTAAGGGGCTTAAAATTCAAAAAGGAACAGTCAAATTCTGCTATATAGTTGAGGTTGTGGAAGACAGTTTCATGTTACAGGTCATACACCATAGTAAGCCTGAGCACAACAACTAGACACAAAGTAGTTATACTTCATGAGCAAAGTCTCAACAAGGTAGAGATTTCAAAGCAGACTGGGGTTTCAAGAAGTGCTATTCATGCTATTTATGCAATTTAAAGAGAATAAGGGCCCACCACTAGAACCTATGACCTAGATATAAGGGAGGGTACTCACCGTGTCAGGTGAAGGACATACTCCCCATGGTGCCATACCATTCTGGCACATACCGGGGTTAATACACCAGTGTTTTGGTTTCATTATGCTATTGCCACTGTTATGATATAATTGTTCTGCTGTCAACCGTCTTGAAGACCCCCCATGGTATTAAGCATTTTTAACTTTCCTGTATTTGTATACTAATAAAGATTTGTTATATACTTATTTGGTTCACATATTTTTGGTGTTGCTCCCTTCATGTGCTGTGTTTTCTCTCCCCATTGTACTATTTATGCTATTTTGAAAAAGCACCAAGAAATGGGCAGTGTTGAGGACCGTAGATACATTGTTGTTAGTGATAGGAAACAAAGGGTGGTTATTAATGGAACACACTCAGAATGGGTCACAGTTAACAGTGGGGTACCACAGGGGTCAGTGTTGGGCCCGCTTCTATTTAATATATTTATTAATGACCTTGTAGGGGGCATACAGAGTAGAATCTCAATATTTGCGGATGACACTAAACTCTGCAGGGTAATCAATACAGAGGAGGACAATTTTATATTACAGGAGGATTTATGTAAACTAGAAGCTTGGGCTGATAAATGGCAAATGAGCTTTAATGGGGATAAATGTAAAGTCATGCACTTGGGCAGAGGAAACAAAAGGTATAATTATGTGCTTAATTGTAAAACACTGGGCAAAACTGTCACTGAAAAAGACCTGGGTGTATGGGTAGATGACAAACTCACATTTAGTGGCCAGTGTCAGGCAGCTGCTGCAAAGGCAAATAAAATAATGGGATGCATTAAAAGAGGCATAGATGCTCATGAGGAGAACATAATTTTACCTCTATACAAGTCACTAGTGCGACCACACTTAGAATACTGTGTACAATTCTGGTCTCCGGTGTATAAGAAAGACATAGCTGAACTAGAGCGGGTCCAGAGAAGAGCGACAAAAGTCATTAGAGGACTGAGGGGTCTGCAATACCAAGACAGGTTATTAAACTTAGGGTTATTTAGCTTGGAAAAACGAAGGCTTAGGGGTGATCTTATAATAATGTATAAATATATGAGGGGACAGTACAGAGACCTTTCTAATGATCTCTTTACTCTTAGGCCTGAGACTGGGACAAGGGGCATCCTCTACGTCTGGAGGAAAGAAGGTGTAATCATAATCACAGACGCAGATTCTTTACTGTAAGAGCAGTGAGACTGTGGAACTCTCTGCCACATGATGTTGTAATGAGTGACTCACTACTAACATTTAAGAAGGGCCTGGATGCCTTTCTTGAAAACTATAATATTACCGGTTATATATACTAGATTCTTTGATAGGGCGTTGATCCAGGGAACTAGTCTGATTGCCATATCTAGAGTCAGGAAGGAATTTTTTCCCCCAATGTGGAGCTTAGTGTTGCCACATGGGGTATACTGCCTTCCTCTGGATCAACATGTTAGGCTATGGGTTGAACTAGATGGACTTAAAGTCTTCCTTCAACCTTAAAAAACTATGTTACTATGTTACTATGTTTGCCAAAGGAAATTTAGTGCAGCAGATGAAAGACACATTGTGCTTACTTACCTTTGAAATTGGTTGATGTCAAGAAGTTCTATCAGCTCAGAACTGGTAGCACCAGTGGGACCCAGCTACACCTATCTTCTGTTTCGAGAAGTTTGGGTAGAGGTGGTCTTCATGGTAGAATTGTCACTAAAAAAATCATACTTTCAACATCGAACCAAGTCTATGCGATTCAGCTATGCATGAAACATAAGAAATTGGGATGCAGGTTTTAGACAGATTGTCACATGTTTTCAACCTGAGAAATTAAGCGTGTGTACCTTTAAATGCCCTATCAAAAAATCACATTTCAACCAGACTGCAAGTGCACAAGTATTTTAATTGTAGACACCAGTTGAAAAAGTTAAAAGACAGGGTAGTTTACACATAGTCACAACAGGACAATGACACTTTTGTAACAACAACAACAACAAGCTCTACATCAGGGTATAAAGTGCTACAGCATTAATCAATAGTACAGGGGGGACATGATCCAGAATAAGGAATGACACAATTACACAGTAATCATTGGTAGCAATACAATAGCCATATATTCTGTTCTGCCCCAAGTACCCTAAATGATCCAAAGCTGAGGACCACTCACCCATAGTTAAAGAACCTGAGGTACACAGCACGTGTCTGGGGCGACCCCGACACGTGTTTCAGTGGCTTTCTTCAGGAGGTGTCCCCCAGACACATGCTGTGTACCTCAGGTTTTCTAACTACTATTGATTAATGCTGTAGCATTTTATACCCTGATGTAGAGTTTGTTGTTGCACAGTCGTGTTTGTCCTCCAAAACTGCCATTGTCCTGTTGTGACTGTGTAAACTACCCTGTCTTTTAACTTTTTCAACTGGTGTCTACAATTAAAACACTTGTGCACTTGCAGTCTGGATGAAATGTGATTTTTTGATAGGGCATTTAAAGGTACACACGCTTAATTTCTCAGGTTGAAAATTGTCTTAATGTACCTCTAACTAAATCATGATCATAGGTATCCTTGGAATCTTGATTTTACAGATTGTCACATGTTGACTGCTTTGTAGTTCACATGTAATGCTGCTGAAGTTTAATCAGTGTTAACTTCGTTTGGCACTTCCATAGTTAATGCCAGAAAGCTGCTGTAGTCTATGCTATGTGCGGTTCTGCAGGTGGAGGTGTGTGTCAGAGCTCTGATCTCCACTCCCTCAACCTTTAAGTAGTTCCCCTTCCCTCCACCAGGTGTCGCAGATAGAGTTCAGTCTCAGCTTGGACCCCGTGCAGTGAGGATGTGCTGTGCTGCTGCTGTTCCCTTCCATAGGAGTTGCTGGGGTTTCCCGGTCCATGAGTAGAGATAGGGGCTATTAGCCTATGGCTGGTAAGAATGTCCAGGGCACCACCCCTTGTCCTTTGCTCTCCAACAGCCCTAGGCTAGGAGCCTCTACCTCTACTCACGGACCGGGAAAACCCAGCAACTCCTATGGAAGGGAAGATCGGCAGCATAGCACGTCCTCACTGCACGGGATCGAAGCAGAGACTGAACTCTACCTGCGACACCTGGTGGAGGGAAGTGGAACTACTCAAAGACTGAAGGAGTGGAGATCAGAGCTCTGACACACTCCTCCACCTCCACCTTCAGAGCTGCACACCACATAGACTATAATACGGTAGCTTTCTGACATTAATTCTGGAAGTGCCAAAGGAAATTAACACTGATTAAACTTCAGCAGCATTACATGTGGACTGCAAAGCAGTCAACATGTCACACAGATATGAAAAAATTGATGCAATTTCAGAATGATTTAAAAACAGAAGAGTTAATGATTTATTTTTCCGAATTAATAAAATGCAAATGAACAAAAGGGAATCTAGATCAAATCAGTATTTAGTCTTACCACCCTGTGACAAGACTGACCACCCTGTGACCCTCGCGGCTTCGGACACAAGTGGTACAATGATAACCAGGCTCAGGGAGGAAGGAGGCCATCTATTGCCAGCGCAGGTTTCACCTGAATGTGCATCATATGATTCATATTCAAATGAAGTGTATTGCGGTGCAGAGATCTATCAGCTCAGCTAGAATGACTGATAACATTATAACTTTTGTATAATGGTAAATTTGTGCTTCTTGCAGGTCTTCCTGAAGCAGATGTTACATGGTACCGAAATAAAAGTCGCCTGCATCATGTGCCCCACCACAGTGACACTTCTCTGACTATTGGAAATGTAACCTATTCTGACCAGGGACAATATACTTGCAAAGCAGTCAATAAACATGGGGAGGTTTCTGAATCAACACAGCTCCAGATCATAGGTAAACGCATATCTTGTTGTGATGAAACACTCTAAGGGCTCGGACACACTCTCCTAGTTACATCAGAGTTTCACTGAAGAGACTCGGAAAGGGCTGGAGCAGTGACCCTGAACGGCTTCTCCCTCTCTGGACGGGGAGTCTGGAGCTGCACAAAAACACAAGAAGCTGACATTCCTGTCCAGATAGGGAGAGGCCGTTCAGGGTCACTGCTCCAGCCCTTTCAGAGTCTCCTCAGTGAAACACTGATGAGTGTTTCCGAGCCCTAAAGGGGTAAATTAGTCTAAGATTGATCAAAATGGATGATTCCAATCAAAATGAATGTTTGCTCAGAAAAATCTAAAACCAAATTATTTTATTTTGCAAATGCATGATGTTTGATAGATGTAGGCCATGCTAAAATGTAGCTACAAGTCTACATTAGATAATTTTGTTAACGAATGTTCTCAGGATATTCCTGTATATTGTAGAACATTCACTTGCTCATTGTCATTGGATATATATGGCTAGTTTAAATTACTATAGCCTCCAAAATGGACTAAAATGGTATGTCTGTGTCAGCAATGTAACTTTAACTATCTTTACACTAGATTCTGTGCCCTTTTCTCTTAAAAGATAAATACAACAGTTTCTATAGATCTTTTCTGAAAGTGAACATAGTTAAATTGTGAATAAGGGTGAAAAAAACAGATGCATCAATGGGGTATACATGCAAAAAAACATAATGCATGATACAGGCTGCCATAAAAGAGCTAATGTTTTCCTCCAGATCTCAATTGTCCATCCAATGGACTTATCATGTACATACCTATTTAAAGTGTAACCGTCATTTACATTTTTATTTCAGAAATCACTAGTACACATGAAAATAAGCTACTTTGTCATATATTTTATCAGACAAATTTGCTTCTCTTTGTGCCAGAAATGATCAGTCATTATCAAAATTCTCAATTCTGAGGTAAAATGTGTATTCAGTGAAGACTTTCCCATTACTGAGATAGGAGATGGGCAATCTTACTTATTAGATTCTATAATGATGCTAGAGGCAGCACTCCACCCCTTCTATCTACATATAGTCTCATCAGTAATGCAAGAGAATAGAATCCATTTCATGGTATCTATAGCATTCATATTGTCATGAAGCCTCTGGCGTCATAGTGATCAAATAACACTGGTTCACATTACTGTTGATGCCCCTATTGTTCCAATTGGCTCACAGGTTGCAGCCTCTACTATACTCATTGGCTCATAAGTTGGAGCCAAGTTTTTTTTGTCTGTTACACTAATTAAAGGGCCAGCATGTGTTAATAAAGGCAGACATCTCAGTACACAGCAAGCTTGTGTGCTATGTATGATTCGCCAAGCGCTCATTAAACAAATATCAATTTGGAATTCACATGGCATAGAAGGAGTGGATTTCGCTCACAGTAACAACTGCCATATCCTATCTCAAAAATAAATCAACATATTTATTAAATATGGAACATTACATAACAAAACTAGTAAAGAGAGAAAAGGAGATCCAAAAAATGCCCCATGACCTAAAGCTGCACAACATACATATGTGTATAGCAGGCAACAGTGGTGTAACTACAGTCTAATGGGTCCCAGTGCAAACGTTAGACCTGCCCTCCCTCGCATGCACGTTGGTCAGATGTATGGGCCCCATGTAACTTTCTAAATCTTATAAAGACTCACGAACTGACCCCTCTTCCTCTTCATTATGTATTAATGTCCCTCATCCTGCTAGATATGGTCCACCTCCTGAAATATGGCCCTTATCGTGGTATATACAGTATGGCCCCTATCATGATATATAAGGTCCTCTTCCTCCCGCCACCATAGTCATCCAATTATTATAATGCATCCCCCTATTCCTCCATACATTACAATGTACCCCATAGTCCTCTATGTATTATAATGCATCCCATAGACCACCATTCATAAGGTAGCCCCATTGTCATCCAATTATTATAATACACCCCTATTTTCCTTCATATAGTATAATGCAGCCTCATATGCCTCCATATAGTATAATGAAGCCTCATAGTCCTGCATACAGTATAATGAAGCCTCACAGCCCTCCATACAGTATATTGCTGCCTGATAGTCCTCCATACAGTATAATTCACCCCCATAGTCCTCCATACATTATAATGCACCTCCATACAGTATAATGCACCCCCATAGTTCTCCATAGCATAATGCATCCCATAGTCCTCCATATAGTATAATGAACCCGTATGTTTCTCCATATAGTGTAATGCACCCGCATAGTCCTCCATATAGTATAATGCACACCCATAGTCCCCCATACAGTATAATGCACCCATATGGTTCTCCATATAGCATAATGCACCCCCATTGTCCTCCATACAGTATAATGCACCCCCATGGTTCTCCATATAGTATAATGCACCTCCATAGTCCTCCATACAGTATAATGCACATCCATGGTTCTCCATATAATATAATGCTCCCCCATAGTCCTCCATATAGTATAATGCACCCCATAGTCCTCCCTATAATATAATGCACCCTCATTGTCTTCCATAAAGTATAATGCACCCCCATAGTCCTCCATACAGTATAATGCACCCCCATGGTTCTCCATACTGTATAATGCACCCCCATGGTTCTCCATATAGTATAATGCAGCCCCCATAGTCCTTCATACAGTATAATGCATCCCATAGTCCTCCATACAGTATAATGCATCCCATAGTCATCCATACAGTATAAAGCACCCCCATGGTTCTCCATACAGTATAATGCACCCCCATAGTTCTCCATTTAGCATTGCACAGACTTCTATATTACATAGTACAGCCTCCATACAGTGTAATGCACGCCCTCCTCCCCCATAATCCTCTGGTTAGCGTGTACTCATTAAAAAAATAAATCTGTACTTACCTCTCCCCGTTCCACAGCAGCTACATTCTGCTACCAAAACTGAACACACAGGAGGAGGCGGTGACGCCATGCGTTCCACAGTGGAATGTATAAAAGCAGGAACTACCACCTCCTCCACACTAGGAGTAGCACTTCTTGCTTTTATGCATTCCACTGTGGAATGCACTGCGTCACCGCCATGGTAAGAGGAAGCGTAGGGCGGCAGT
The DNA here is from genome assembly GCA_033576535.1 of Allobates femoralis. Classification (NCBI taxonomy): domain Eukaryota; kingdom Metazoa; phylum Chordata; class Amphibia; order Anura; family Aromobatidae; genus Allobates; species Allobates femoralis. Next base: position 487,035,806 of record JARQOC010000003.1, read on the forward strand.
GGATAGAAGGAGGCTCACTGAAACATGGGCCCCTTAGTGGACCGTGTGCAGCCACGCAGTGATGGCATGTGAAGCGGGCAGTGGGATCGGTGGGCACAGGGGGCAGCTGGTGGCATGGGCCCCTGTATGTCCAAGCCCCGTCGCAGTAGCGACCCCTGCGACAGCGAACGTTACGCCCCTGGCAGGCAATAATCTATTGTGGGTTGACCAATATAACAACTATTATTCAACATGGAACTACACTCCAACATGCATATGAAACGCCCTGCCAGGGCCGTTGGGTACTCGGAACTGGGCCGTACAATCCTTCGGCGATGTCACGGTGGCAGGACCCGGCTCCATGACCCTGGCCATGTCATAAAAATTGGGAATGATTACATGGGATTAAGTTGTGATGCCACCCGTGGTATTCGGCAGTTGGATGGCCAACGCTGCAGTTCAGGACCACTCGGGCAGTTGGTGATACAGCAAAGATGGTACAGCTCCCCACGGGTAGAGCGGGGCCCCAGGGCAGGTAGGACAGTCTGTTCAGGTGGTGGTAACCATTGGGGTGCAGAGAAAAAGCAAGGGACACAGAAAAGTGCAGTTTTCTTTACCTTTTACTTCTTGGCAGATGATAATGCAATCTGGGGTACTAGTTACAGATGATAGGAGTCCGGCTAGTCTGGAAGCATTCGGGGGTCCACCTAGCCAGGTGGGGTTGAAGGCCTTCCTACTGCGCTCCTTTTTTGGGTCCCTGCTGCCTGTATCTATCCTGCGGTCCTCTACTAAATATTGGTTCTAATCTGTGTGGCAGGCAGCGTGATCCTATCATGGTCACTGCCTTTCCACTGGCAGCCCCAAGCTCTTGGTCTGCTGTGGTGCCGCTGGATGTTTGGTCTGGCCAAGGGGATTGCAACCCCCTGCCCTCCAGATTCGGCTGAAGGGGCGTACAACACCGGCTCAGCCAAGGACTCTAGAGTTCTTTTTGTCAGCACTTAGTTCCGGGATGAGCTCTGATGCAGCTCCAATTCCCCAGAGCCTCTCCACCTCCCGACCTGAGAGAGCAGCTTCCCTGAAGCTGGGTTATAGAGCTCCCTCTCCTGACCTGGAGTAAGAATTGTGTTGCATGCTGTGTATTACCTGGCATGGGGACCTCCTCCTACTTCCAGGCATGACATCACCCCTCTGAGGGAGGCAATGTCACAGTGGCAACCATACTCTGGGGTGCCACACATATAATAATGTTAAAGTAATTGTATGTCTTAATGGGCAAAAATCCTTTATATAGATGCGAGCATATAGGAGGTGGAAAATATGGGTAGAACAAATCACACACAAAAAAAAAATAGCCCAAAGAGAGTAAAAAAATCTTACATTCATGGGTATGTCAGAGCAGAGAGTAAAATAATAAATTAGCTTACACATATTCAGTCATTGAATAAATATATTAATAAATAGATAAATTGAGTGCTGGTGCTTCAGCCAGGGACAGCCCCAATGCCTGTTTTAGGAATTCTTTGAGTGTTGAATAATAGTTGTCACATGGGTCATCTCACCATAGATGATTGCCTGTTATTCACATTTGTATGCTATGCAGCTGTAGGCCATATGGGCAGTTTTTGGACCTCCTCTTCCCTCATGTTTTTATTATGTAATGCTCAATTTACAGTAAATTATACGTTTATCTCCATTTTGTGTTACACACATAGTATTTCAGGACAAGAGTATACTATGTTATTGTTCATGTCCTTCAGTCTCGGTTTAACATACATAGTGTAAATAATTTAATATAATGTTTTCATGAGATACTGGATATGTGTTTGGATTTTTTTTATCTCCTATCTCAGTAATGGGAAAGTCTTCACTGAATACACATTTTACCTCAGAATTGAGAATTTTGATAATAACTGATCAATTTTGGCAGAGAGAGAAGCAAATTTGTCTTTATAAAAAAAGCAATTTTGTAATATATTTTACGTGTATTATTGATTTATGAAATAACAATGAAACCGATGCTAACTTTCCAAGCTTCCAAGTCTTTTTTGAGCCCATCATTGGTTCCCAGTGGGACCAGCTGTTGAGGTGTTCCATAGATTAATAGTTTTTATGATAGAGAAGGCCTATGTCCTCTGGAGATTGAACCTTCCTTTCTTCAGGCAAAGGGATGCCCTCTATCTTTTGAGGGGCTTGTACAAGAAAGAACAATCATCAATTGCTGCTTTACAGGTTATTTCCCATTAAATATAAAATCATAGCATATTGCTAGGATATTTAATTACTTCTCAGATTCTAACAGTTGGGCCATCAATGATTGGCCCAGAATCTTCTTCAAAGTTGATCCTGCACAGAGATGCTCCCAATCTGCAGGCAGCAGAATGATGTCATGCTGTAATGCCCTGCACATTGACTGACCGCGGCACAGCTGTGTCGTGAAAAACAGTGAATTGGATGCAGGAGTAAATCAGTACTCCCTTCCTCTTATTTTCAGAATCAGTTGGTCTGACCCCAATGATCATTAAGTGATCATATCTTAGTAATTTTACATCACTTTACAAGATAGGAACGTCATTTTATTAATTTATAAAGGTTTACCTATAATTATTAGTTATAAACATAAATATCATCTTGACATTCAATGCATTTTGTAATGTAATTTTTCATACAATCTATTCAGACCCTCCTCTGGATACTTTTGGAATTGAAAGATTAGGAATGCTGTTTGCTGAAATTGCTCCAGAGACACCATCCGTGATGACGTCTTTGACCGGTAACAATCTGTTGGTGAACACTGGTGGATCAGCATTAATAGGTAAGTTTACAGCTATTGTAAAGCAGATCAAATCACTTTTTGTGCATAATATAGTTAATTGAAATTGACAGTTCTGATAATAATACTCTCACTATAAGAGAAAATTCACTTATATTTTTCAAAGCTGTCTTTTTGGTAATCTTTTATGGTTTTACATAATGGTATGACTGTTGAGAAAAAAGATCCGCGCTTCCTCAGTTTGGCATTCAGTCTGGTCTTCTGTGGCAGTTGGACCAGGGTTGTCTTCACTTTTTATAAGAGTATAATCAGCCTGGAATTCTGGGCATATCTTGTGTTTACTATGCCTCACGAAGTAAGGCCTAGTGAGTAGAGCTCATGCAACTTCATGACATGCATCATGACACAATATCAGGACTTCAAGAGCCTAACAGGCGTTAGAGATGCCCTAGCTGGCATGCCAAGAATGCTGAGTGCTACAGAAGACTGAGCCAGATGCAGGACCAGGGCAGCACAAATGTTTTTGCTCAACTCTAAATGGTAGGGATATATACTTTACCACTTAACAACGGCTTTAATTAAATACCTGTGTTGATTGTAGCTAAAGAATTACTGAATGGTGAAGGTGGTAAATCTTTCATAATCTCTATGTAATCTAGGGAACCCAATACCAGTTTGAAATATGTGTACGGTAATATGACTGTAAATCCAGATAATAATATGGAAGCAAAGTCTACTACTATTATATCTGTGTGCTTCCGATTTAAGTACAATGCTAGGAGCAAAAAATGTGTGTTGTCTTTGATGTGATCAGCATGGGCTTTCTTCAGAGTGAAACACAGACATAGTCCCATTGAATTGACACTATTGAGCTGAACCTCTATTCTTATATTTATTTTAGGATTGATGTAGTGTCAAATAATAAAAAGTACCACTGAAAATGTATAAAGTATCCTTAATAATATCAATTAATGTTAAAAGCTATCATTAATCACAAGTTCTAAACAATATGATAAAAATCAGCGGCATCATAGAGTCGTATATTTAAAAGAAAAAGAGTATGATCTCAGACCTTTTTTTGTATAGTTTATTGACTAATATTTTCTTGATTCTTGTAAGTTGCTATATTTGACTACTGACTGGTTATGTCAACCTTCTTGAATTCTGATTTTCAAGCCAAACACATATGCCTTGCACCAGGCCATACTCAATGTCTGTGGTTTACTTCAGGCTTCACATGAGAAATTCTATTTCTTTCTAAATGCATACCAAAGTAAAGTAAAAGATGGGCGTTATTCTTGCGGCACTTGAAAGGAAGCCTATCTTTGTATGTTTTTCTTCAGCTCATTGTGTTTTTGTTCTATTATTATTTTTCCTAGAGGTTGACATCTGTGTCAGATTCTCATGGTTCTTGCAGCGTGTGGTTGAGGACTTGATATCAGCTTGCACCTCTTTTATGTAGATCATACCAGTGGGATACTCTTTAACTTTTGTTACATTAGAAAATTGTCCATATATCATACTGAGATTGCACTTTACTAAGTTGTTAATTAATTCCTCTTAAAGAAAAAGGTTTAGTGCTGAAAACTCAGTAGGAAAAGTCCTCTGATGATATGAATTTACTAAAGCTATATAATATAGGCTGACAGTGATATTGGAACTTTGCTCCAAGGAGACATATTTTTATTTTATGTTCTATAATTTCAATTCTGTATGGGGAAGGACTCCTCTAAGTTTTCAACTGGTAAACCTAAACATAGAGTACACTATATACATCAGACTATATCACATATATAAACTTTAAGGAAAAGATATATACAAACATGTAAAATACCCTGCCAAAAATTAATAAAAAAGCTAGTGCCATTAAAAACTAGCACTCTTTTTTTATTTTTCTATGGCAGGGTATTTTACATGTTTACCTGTCACCCCCCTGGTGCATGGCAAACTAAATGCAGCACAGCCCTCCCTGCCTCCTTCTTGTGTGTTCCGCCCCCTCTATCTGTCTGCCGCTGCCTCCTCTTGTTCTGGGTCTGCCCTCCTCTTCTCCTGCTCTGTGTTATGTCAGAGCAGAAGAGGAGGGCAGACCCAGGAGAAGAGGAGGCGGAGGCAGACACATAGAGGGGGCGGAACACACCAGGAGGAGGCAGGGGGGGCTGTGCCAGCAGCCAGGACCTCTTAATAAGATACAACCCAGACGATCTCTTATCTGTAAGGTTTCTAAAGTCCTTCTAAAGCTTACAGGGGGGCTAGAGACATAGGGGACCCCTTCCCTGAATGTAGTAGACATGCTGCATTCAGTGCTGCATTTAGTTTGCCATGCACCAGGGGTTGACAGGTCCTCTTTAAGTTTGCTATGGCTCCATTTTTTGTATGTATATCACATATATGTTGGGATTTCTGCAAAACTATACTTGTGCCCGATTTTCCATTGCAAGAATATGGCACCTTCATTCACCACTTGACTTGTCTTTTGTTATATGAATGAGAATGAATCCTTAAAATGTGATTGATGTGAATGTTTAGTGAAACGAATCAAAAAAAAATATTCTAGGGAAACAGCACTTACAAATGTAACACACAATTTTAAATTGAATCCTGTGTATACACTAAAGCAGGAACTTAGTTTTATACTAAAAAAGGTGTGTAGAAACAGCACCAAGATTCAAAGAGTCATGTATGTCAAACTGGACAGAAAAGAGAAAAGAAGCGCTCCCTGTGAAACGACCTTCCAGGAATAAGAATTAAGGGGGGCTGTTAGGCCGCTCAACTTGGGGGTGCCCCCGCACAACCCCAGATAAAGCCTCCTATGGAATTTATGTCCTCTGGTCGTGGTGCCCGGGGAACGGCGTCCTCCTATGTCGGTCCTGCGGTTCCTCAGCGTGATGTCCAGAGGTCCTTCAGCTTATTAGGTGCTGTGATCCACTAGAGCAGCTCCTGCCGAACTCCCAGAGGGACCACCTGAGGAAGACAGTAGAGTACTGTTAAAACTGCAGCTGAGCCAGGGCACAATGTGAACGGGTGTGTAAGACACGTTCACTCACACCAAATATCTAGATCACAGAAAAAAACAGTATAACAAAACGTGTGGAAGTACTCTGCTATAATAAAATAGTAATAAAAGCAAGTGCTAGTAAAAAACAGTAAAAAAACAGGGTACTTAGTTAATACGTTTTTGCAAAAAAGTACGTAAGCCGTTCTACGTCTTCAACGTGACCCATATCAGAACGGTCCTATCTAAACTAATTTAAAACCTGATCCTGTATAGTATACCTCATGGATGCAGGGTGAAGAAAGGCCAGAGTCCAATATGGACACAGAGTAGCAGATGGCTTCTGTGCCTGGCTCAGAATGGGGGGTGGGTGGGGCACTCCCTGTCTTACTAAAAAGACTGAATAATGAGAAAACTGCAGCTGAGCCAGGGCACAATGTGAACGGGTGTGTAAGACACGTTCACTCACACCAAATATCTAGATCACAGAAAAAAACAGTATAACAAAACGTGTGGAAGTACTCTGCTATAATACAATAGTAATAAAAGCAAGTGCTAGTAAAAAACAGTAAAAAAACAGGGTACTTAGTTAATACGTTTTTGCAAAAAAGTACGTAAGCCGTTCTACGTCTTCAACGTGACCCATATCAGAACGGTCCTATCTAAACTAATTTAAAACCTGATCCTGTATAGTATACCTCATGGATGCAGGGTGAAGAAAGGCCAGAGTCCAATATGGACACAGAGCAGCAGATGGCTTCTGTGCCTGGCTCAGAATGGGGGGTGGGTGGGGCACTCCCTGTCTTACTAAAAAGACTGAATAATGAGAAAACTGCAGCTGAGCCAGGGCACAATGTGAACGGGTGTGTAAGACACGTTCACTCACACCAAATATCTAGATCACAGAAAAAAAGAGTATAACAAAACGTGTGGAAGTACTCTGCTATAATAAAATAGTAATAAAAGCAAGTGCTAGTAAAAAACAGTAAAAAAACAGGGTACTTAGTTAATACGTTTTTGCAAAAAAGTACGTAAGCCGTTCTACGTCTTCAACGTGACCCATATCAGAACGGTCCTATCTAAACTAATTTAAAACCTGATCCTGTATAGTATACCTCATGGATGCAGGGTGAAGAAAGGCCAGAGTCCAATATGGACACAGAGTAGCAGATGGCTTCTGTGCCTGGCTCAGAATGGGGGGTGGGTGGGGCACTCCCTGTCTTACTAAAAAGAGTTTGTACATATATGTGTTAAATAAACTTGTTTAGTCACTGACACTACTTTGGACTTTGTGGTTAGCCCAGTTTCACATACTTGACTCTTTGAATCTTGGTGCTGTTTCGACACACTTTTTTTTAGCATAAAACTAAATATTTAGTGAAAAATATTTTAGATGATTAATTACCGTAAATTATAATCTTGGCCAAAATTATAAACTAGTATTTTAATAAATATGATGGCAAATCAAAAAAATTCCTTACTGCAGTTATGTTAAAGCTTCTGTATGACCAGTCACTACAGGTTTGAACATATTACGTCAGTTCATTTATAACTGCGATGCGAGAAACAATCTCTGCCTCACTTGTGAGTTGCACAAAAGAAGAGCAGTGTGCATAGATTTTTTTTTTGAGGTGTGAAAATGTGCCTGGTGCCAATACATATGAAAGGCTTTCTACACAACATATTAAAAGTAATTGTGTCGCCAAGAAGTGAATATGAATTGGATAAAGAAGCTCAGTGAAGGTCTCATAAGTGTAAGCTATGAAGAAGGAGCCGGCCATCTGGACATACACGTGAGACACTCTTTGGCTGGTGCTACAGTCATCTCCATATAGATGAATGAGGCTGAACTGCAGTACCAGATACAGTTGCACACTGAAGCACTATGGTGCTTTTGACCACTGGTTGATGGGTGTCATAGCCTCATATTATAAACTTATACATCATTAATGTATACTCCCATAAAAAAATGTTCTCAAGTGTCTGGCACTGCTTAGTTTATTGAGGATGTCCATGCAAATATCTATCCTTTCCCCTCCTTCTGGCACTTCCTATGAATATGTACTAACTTGTTCTCTTTGAAAATCTAGTTCAGTTCAGGAATCTATCAATACTAAATATCCCTTATTGCATAACACATTTAATACAGAATGCTTATACTTTTTATAGATTATATGATGGCTGCCACATTTACTGATAATGACCACAAGACTTTTTCATTAGTGCAGGTGCTTTATTCTATTGCAGCGGAATCCTGGGTTACACAGTGCAGGGAGGGGTGGGAGTGTGGAGAGGACTATGGGCGCTTCGTTTTGCACTCCGACCCCTCCCTGCACTGTGTAACCCAGGAGTCTTGTGGTGAGTGCCATCCATTTCTATGTAAGGCTGCTTTCAGACTTGCAGATGCATCTGCAGCGTTTTGCAGATGCATCTGCAAGCATCTGCATGCAGACCGCGGCCCCTATGTTTATAATGGTGCGCACGGCGGTCTGCAGATGCTTGCAGACCGCCGTGCGCACCCATTCACTCCTATATGTGATCTGTGCGCAGGCCGATGCCTGCGTACAGATCACACACTCTCGTCCGCACCAGGGACGTGACATCTCGCGTCCATGGTGCGGGCGGGAGTGTGTGATTTGTGCGCAGACATCCGCGTGCGCACAGATCACATATAGGAGTGAATGGGTGCGAACGGCGGTCTGCAAGCATCTGCAGACCGCCGTGCGCACCATTATAAACATAGGGGCCGCGGTCTGCATGCAGATGCTTGCAGATGCATCTGCAAAACGCTGCAGATGCATCTGCAAGTCTGAAGCCAGCCTAAAAGCTTGTATGTACTTTTTGGGATTGAGCAACGCCACTTGGACTCCTCATCTCCTCAGACTCCTTATGTCTACTGACATCTTACCCGTGACACTGCCAGTGCCCGGTAACACTCTCCTTTGCATTTACTGATAATACTCCATCTATCAAGGGTTCTCATACTTGACGAACAGTGTCTGTGTGTTAGCACATGGACTTTCATCATGTGTTTTATTTGACCATTTCACAAAATACTTTTTAGTGTAAAATTAGAATATAGTCTGTGGGATTACTGGGTATCACTAAATATGCACAAGTCATAGAATCCAGCTTACTCCTGTCTGGCCAGTAATCATTAAACTCACCTGACGTCTTCTGTAGACCACATGTAGAACACATGGCTTTCTTTTTCTATGCTTAATAGTAAAAACAGTGATTGTAATCACACACATGGCTGAATGGCAAAACAGACCATTCCAGGCAGTACAGCAAAAAAAACGTCAGTGCTAATAATACTGATTTTTACTGGGGTAGTCATCGCTGGAAATTCCTACATAGGCTCAGTTTATCACATCATCTACATTAAATCCTATTGACTTTACCAATATGAATAACATTATATTAGTTATAATATGGGAAATTGCAATTAGACCACTTTTATATAGATGTTATCTATATATAAATTGCATGACAGCTGGTTCTCACTAAAAAAAAACTCTCATTGGGAATGCTGTGTTTTAATATAAAAATCAGTAGCCCCATCACTCCCAAATATATTTTTTGAATTATAAGTAAAATGTAAAAAAAAAAAAAAAAGAAAGCAAGCTGTCTGAATAAAGCGAGCCATACACTCTGGATAGATGTTGGCCAAAAACATTGTCTAACAAATACCTCTTCCAACTGCATCATACACAGTTTGACTTATCATTCATCTTTTATCAATAGGGAAAGATGAGAATTAAAGTGTCGAATGTTTAAACTAAATTCCCATTGATTTTTTTCTCCCCGGAAAATTATCTCCCATGTGGAGAATCGAGAGGCCTCCATCAATATCAGATGGTTGGCTGACCCACCAATTTCGGCAGGTCTTGTCATGTAAATCTAATGTACATGGGAACCTTTGGGCTTCTCTTCAGGACACAAATTACATACTGATGCCATCCATGTGCTGAGCATAATTTTACAATTTTTATGGACCCATAGATTTATATGGGTGATTTTGATCCATGAATAAGATAAAAAATGGCCATGCCTCCATGATTTTCTGTGTACACACAGTCCACAAAAATCAACACAGATGTGAAAGCACCTAAAAACATAATGGTTGCAGGTTCTATCCATGAAAGACAAGGCTAAAACATGAAAACCAGACATTTGAATGAGGCCTTAGTCTTACATTCAATATATTATCAACCCAACTCCCTTCAGAACTTCCAGGTTTGAATTTCTTTGCAAATATTGGGATACCCAATAACAGCCCTCAATGCTCCAAAGGCAGCATACGCAGCATACATTATCAGAATACAAGATGAACCTTCTTATCAAAAGATCTTGTAGTTATAACTAACAGAACAATGTCTACATATGTGTACATGGTAAGGCTTCTCTTTGTGGAGAGCATCAATTTCGAATAAGGAGACTTATAGGCTCTGTAATGCTCAACCTTAGACTCACTGCCAAAGTCGTCTCACCCAGCCAACCAGTTCTACTTTGCACTGATCAGTAGCAAAAAGCCTAAAGCATGTGCAAATAAGCCTCTTCACAGGGAAAGAGAGCATTACTCAGAATTCACAGCAAAACTAAAACCTCTATTTGCAGACACGTCTTTTGGGGTTTTGCCCTTTATCAGTGCATAGCAGGATCACTGGTTGGCTAAGTGTGAGACCTTTTTCAAAGTGTCTGGGTCAAGTTTCTCCTTAAGGAGAGCACTAAGTTGGTGCAGAGAGACTTATAAGCTATAAACTGTTCAACCTTAATGCCCTGTCTCACATAACGACCACTCTAGCGATCCTGACAGCGATAACCACTTGCCGGGATCGCTGGAGCGTCGTTACCTGGTCGCTGGGGAGCTGTCAAGCAGGCAGATCTCCCCAGTGATCAGGGCCATGGGAGCCACCTCCCACATCGCTGAAGGCGATGTCAGCGTCCTCCATGCTCAGCGCTGCCTGTAAGCAGGGAGGACGCTGGTAACTATGATAAACAGCGGGTATGCAGGCAGCGCGCACTTATCATAGTGTTTATCATAGTTACCAGTGTTTTCCCTGCTTACAAGCAGCGCTAAGCAGGGAGAACGCTGGTAACTATGATTCGCTGCCTGGATACCCGCTGTTTATCATAGTTACCAGCGTCAGGGGAGCGTCAGAGTGGCAGGGGTCGGCGCCCAGAGCAGCCGCGTTGTACACTGAGAACAGGTAGCGCTGTAGCTGCAATCCCCAGCCTGCTCCCCCGCTACTTAACTCCCGCAACCGCCGCCAGCAGCACTGATAGAACCCCTCCCCCCCTGCTCCTCAGCTCAGCGCAGGTGCCTCTGAAGGCACGCCTTCCCCCCCTGCACTCAGGCAGCAGGGAGAGTTAGTTCACCCATGCTGGTAACCATGGAAAACACCGGGTATCTAGGCAGCGCGCACTGCCTGGATACCCGGTGTTTACCATGGTTACCAGCCCTGTGAGGTCACTGATCGCTGGTTTCTCGCTGTCACACGCAGTGATGCGTGCTGACTAGCGGGAAACCAACAATCAAAAAATTACCTACAGCACTTTGCAGCAATCAGCGACCTCACAGCAGGGGCCTGATCACTGCTAAGTGTCACACAGAACGACATCGCTGGAGAGATCATTGTAATCACAGTTACAATGATCTCTCTAACGATATCATTATGTGAAACAGGGCCTTTAGACTCCCTGTCAAAGGCCTCTCACCCAGCTTAGCACTTCTCTTGCTGTACACTGGGGAAGGGCAAAACCCCTAAAACACATCTCTGTAAATGGAAGAGGTTATTTATATGCATTACATGTATACATTGCATGTTGATCGATATTGCAGAAATTATTTTGTTACTGCATCCTGTAAAATATTACTGTCATGCATTCAATCTCTGACCATGGCACACCCAGATCCATATTCACATCACTGCTGGCTTCAGTTATACAGTTGTGTTCAAAAGAATAGCAGTGTGTTCAAAAACATTAGTGATGGGCGAACCTGCCGATGTTTGGGTTCGGCAGATCCTGCCGAACTTTTTAAAGTCTGGGTTCGGGACCGGAATTGACCCAAACTTGAGTCTGAACCCCGAACCCGGACTATAAAGTTATGAAATGTTGGCTGGGGGGAAGGAGGGGCTGTAAAAAAAAAAAACAGTGATAAACATCAGCTCATACTTACCGCGCTCTTATACTTTTGGGTCACTCATTAACGTATTATTCACTGCACGTTCGATGCTAGAATGCATGAGCTGTTTACAGGTTACTGCACTGACTCCAACAGCCAATCACAGATGCTCACTCTTTGTGACACCAAATATTTCAAGGAATAATTAAAAAAAGGCTCCCCTGTATTTTGATTGCCAGCCATGTAAAACTAGGCAGCTGGGGGTGGGTGGCAGCTGCCTGCTGTTACTGGACTGATGACAAAAAAATTGTGGAGCCCCACATAACTTTATGAGATCAAGAAACCCTATATCTCTCTTTTTTTCTTTTTTACTTTTTCCAGCCTTTAGCCTAGCTTTATTCACAATGACAACAGTGAACAATTGCTAAAAAAACGTAACAATATCCTTGTGAAAAAAACGTGGCAACATCACAGCAAAAACACACCAAGAAACAACCAACTTATCTGTGTGGATCTTTGAAACATGGTGCAGATTCTGGATGTCAAAAATCTGCAGCACACATCCTATGTCAGCACATAGCCTTGCACTGTTCACACAGTGTGTATTTGCTGCGTATTTTGCACTGATGACATGGGGTGCCATTGTATTTTTGTTTATCAGCAAAGGTAACACAGGCAGGTATGGCCTGCCACCCACCCCCAGCTACTTAATTGTATCTGTCTGGTAATCAAAAATACTAGTGAGCCCTTTTTAAAAAAAAAATTTTCTTTAAATAATTTTAAAAAAATTACATGGAGCTTCACTGTATTTTTGGTTTCTAGCCAGATACAACTAGGCAACTGGGGGTTGGAATCTTCATTGTGAGGAAACCCAAACATTGCTGACCTCCCACTCTGCAATTTGCAACCCACAGATGCTCCAGTAAAATGGTGCATTCATATTAGTGCCATTTTCTGCTTCTGTACCTGACTATCTCAGCTGCTCTGCGGCAGTGGTAGAGTGGGTAAGAAGGAGTTAATGTCAGCTAAATATTGCCAGCTGAATCTAAGACTGAGGTTCATAATGTCGGGCCAATGTTAGACCTGGCCATTATGAACCCCTAAGTAAATTGTAAATAATACACCACAAAGAGAAAAATCATTTTATTTGATATTTAAACATAAACACATGCTTTATTCCCATCTCTATTACTTCTACAGAAACCCTCCACTATCCCCTGTGACATTTGTTTGCGGCAAGCCCAGAAACTGAGTGTGTTTCAGCTCGCACTGTGAGTGGGGTGACATCACGGTCTAGGTCACCTGAGGTTAGCTAGAGAAACACAGCTTAGCTCTGAATGCAGGTGAACTTTCCTGTGTCACCCCTCTCACAGCAGGACTCAAAGCTAGTGACGTGGGAAAGTTAATTATTTCAAGTTCACTGCCAAGGGGCCTCAGTGACAGACTGCCATCTGGGATGTCATTCAGCCAGGTCTCCTGAGTTCACTGCTGCAGGGTCTCAGTGACTTAGTGTGTGATGTCACCACTGCTCATGGCAGTCAGAGTGATCTCAGAGTCTGTAGGGAGAGGACGCTTGTTCTCTGGATGAGGCAGAGTCAGGATTGTGTGCTTTGTGGATTCTCATCAGAGGGGTATGTGTGGGGTAATAATTTGGCAAATGAGGGTGGTCTGTCTCAGTTATTTCAAATAAGGGATTTTTCTCTGTGATTATTTTCTATAAAAGATTCTTCTCTGTTTCTGCGTCTTTTAACTATTTCCTCACAGGATTGATAATGGGGGTGTCCCAAAGAGGCCTGACATTATCAGTCTGGGCTTAATAACAAGATGTCAATACTCAGCTGTCATGAAACCCTACTATCACCCTGTTGCCACCGAACCAGGGCATTGGGAAGAGCGATTTAAAAGCACAAGGAACTGGCTCTTGTAATAAAAGTGCCAATTTCTGGGGCGTCTGTGGGCAGCTATTCTTTAGCCTGGGGGGGGGGGCAATAACTATGGGCCTTGCCACACTGAGAATACCAGCCCCCAGCTGCCTGGGTTTTACCTTGGCTGGCAATCAAAAATAGGGCAAAGCCCACAAGATTTTTTAGAAATTATTTATTTAAATAATTAAATTTAATATAATGGACTTCCTTGTATTTTAATTGCCACCCAAAGTAAAGTCATGCAGCTTGGGGTGGCAGCCATAGCTTTATCTGCGCTGAGAATCAAAAATACAGTGAAGCTCTACATTTTTTTATAATTTTTTTTTTACATTAGTAGGACATTAGCTTTTAATTAATTATTCAAATACAAAGTCTCAAAAACATGCAGATCATGAATGCATCGTCTGTTGGTTTTCTAAGAATCTCCTGCACCTAATCGAATTTATACCAAAAACAGTGAATAATCTGGTTTTTCATATTAGACTGCTATTATTTAGAGCATTACTCTATGTAAAGCATAAATGTCATTGCTTGAAGAACAGTGAGAGGTCAAGGAACTGTCAATTTTGGAGCTGTTTGGAATGGAAGAGGTGAATATAATTTGTCCTTTTAGGTCATGCACGACTATCATACAGTTATATTTTAAAACTGATAAAGCCTTCTACTACCTACATAGGTGAGCAAAATGATCAAGGCACCACTTTGATCCTCAAACATGCTTCATATAATCCAACTAGGATCAACATTAGCCAATTAAGACCCATATTTAAAGGATGAAGGGGAATGGATTTTATTTTATACCCAGTCCATCCAGCATGTGCATTGCAATAAAAGAAAATTATGGATGTCTTCCTTAATCTTGTCAGTTATATATACTGGATTCATGCCGATGTATCTTGTTAAACATTTGAGTTCTAAATTAGTCTGGAGCCATAGAAAATCCTTTTAGGTTCACATATGGTCACCAGGCCACACATTGCCTCCTTTAAGTTGCTAACTCCTCAGTAAAGTACCGCCAAATCCATTATTAGTCATGAAATACATTTTTTAAGAAAAATCTTAACTGTTTTATTTTGTGCTAGTGCACAAATCATTGTATTTTACAAATAAAATGTTAATTTATTGTATAAAGAAACCAAAAGAGACTGATAGCTGGCGGGACACCATGGTGCCTTCCTCAGGAAAGTGCTGTAAAAGACTCCCCTGACTTATGTTAGAGATCAATTTGTTCTTTACATTAATGTAATGCAGATTGAACCCCGATGCTATAGCTCATCATATGCATATTCAGATTTTAAAAGGCTTATTATCTCCAAGGATTTTGTACTCTCCATTAATAGGAGGCCGGTGGGAGAAGTAATGAAAACCATGACAGGAATGGTCTCAGCATTTTATCGCTCTTTTCTTTCTTCTTCTCAGGCACATGTTTGGAAAGAAAGTTTCTTATAAAATAGAATTTAAGGAGCTGAATGGTTATGAAGTTGTCGATTTGCAGAGTTCAGTTGAATATTGAATTAGTTCAAGTTTATTGTTTAAAATCACAACACTCAAGTAGGAGCATTTTATAATAGTCCAAGATACACCCGGCCAAAAATTCCTGTGGAAGTGAATGTGTGTTCCCGGATAATCGCAGTTCAGTTGGCTGCTGCAAGGTATATTGAATTTCCCGCCTCTGACCCATATTAATTAAGCATTCTGTATAGTTCCAGTGCCAGAAATCCCAACTTTTTAGATGCTGGTTTAAAACCATGTTCTTTGTAGCGTTCAATTACTATACTAGCTAATACAGTTAGGTCATCCCTGAGGTATTTATACATAACAACAATGACTATATTCACTTCAAATGGTTAGTCTGAGACCAGCAACATTCCTCTTAAATTCATATCTCATTTATCTATATAATCTAAGATATTTTCTAATAGAATTACTTTATTAATTCCCCATGGTTCCCTACTGTCTAACAGCTATTGTTTTTTTTTCTATTTCCTTCTTGATGACATCCTGTGTGAGTGCCCCAATGCATTCTTGGATTCTCCCACAGGGCATCATTAAGCTGATAAGCCCCAGACACGTCCTCAGCCCATTCCTGAAAAAAATCGTCACTGTGACCCTGGTTCCAGAGGCGGGGCTGTCCAAATGTTCACATAGGTCTCCAGCCCCCCCTTCTCCCCTCTCCGCTGAGTTACTGCTCAGCCCCCCTTATTCCCTGATCGCAGTGTGCATTCTCAGTCCCCTCACCGCCACTCTTATCCGCTCCATGCACAATATCACATCCTTACTGACATGCTGTCTCTCCCTCTGTGCGATCGCAAATGCCAGGTCGATTGTGCAGGAATACCTAAGTGACCTCAGTGGAAGCTCCCAGCTCATCAATATGCATAAGCCCCGGGATCCCCACTGATGTGCTCCTGCACAGCTGGCCAAACATTCACGTTCACACAGAGGGAGAGACAGCATGTCAGGGAGGATGTGACACCGCACTGCGGGGAGTAAGTAGGAAGGGTACAGGGTGAGGGGACTGAGAACTCACACTGCATTGAGAGTGGAAGAAAGGGGTGCTAATTAGGCACACTACAGGGAGGGGAGAAGGGGGGCACTGAGAATGCAGACAGAGGGGAGGGGAGAAGGGGGGTGGAGACCTTTATAAACATTTGGACAGCCCCACCCCTGGAATCAGGGTCACAATGATGCTTTATTTCAGGGAGGGTGTGAGTGTGTAGAGCCTGTCAGTTGATGATGCTACATGTGAGAATCCCAGCATGCACTGGGGCATTCACTGGGGATGTCATCCAGCAGGAAATAGAAAAAAAACAACAATAGCTGTTAGATAGTATAGAGAGGGAATGCTAGGTAATAAATACAGAAAGTATACTAGAAGATAGCTTAGATTATAGGGATAAATTAATTAGGGAGTTAAAAGGAATGCTGTAGGTCTCGGACTATCACTTTAAGCTGTACGGCAGCACTGACATGCAGTTTATAACGGTTGTCCAGTGGAGAGTAATTTTTTTTCTAAAATGCTAGAAATGAGTTAAGAACAAAAACTAAAAACATTCTCACCTTGTCATTGCTCCACCACTCCTATTATAAGGCTGTCCAGGCCCCTGCTAATGCCTTCTACCAGCTGGTCACCTTCTTTTCTCTTGGTACAGCCATTATATTGCTGAGCGTTAGATAGGTGAACTACCCTTTAAATATGAGATATGCAACATTAACATTTCCAATACCGTCTACAAGGGCATTAATATTTCTATGCCCTAGACTAGCGATCTTTAACATTTCATACCCCAGGAGTTCCAGTGAGCTTGAAAAAGGGTCACAAACCGCATCCAGAGTCCTACTGAGTAGTGACATCCAGATACTACCAACGCACCCCTACACTAGTGACCCCCCAAGTCTCCATTATCAGAGAAGATAATGACAGAAAGAGCTTCCCCACAGTAATCAGACTGAGGCAGTAGTCTTGCATATAGGGGTTCCTACCTCACCCTCATTAGATATTTTTGCATCAAACACTCCTATCACACTCCCAGATCCATCTTTAATCACCCCTCTATCTAGTAGTATCATACTATGTTCAGTTTAGCACTTACGGTATATTCTCTCCAATCCCAATGCCAGCATATGTGAATTCAGATCTGCTCTCATATGTGGGCCTACTCACAATAGTCAGCATCTGGAGATCTGCTCTTCATAGCTTTTTGCTAGATCTGGTGCTATATCTGGCTAGTTATCCACATCAGCCAGAGGTAATATGATACTCAGCAACGTAGGAGGCTTGAAAAATGGTCCAGTCTTGCTCATCTTACCATCCATGCATGAGCGTAATAAAATCACTTTCTCAGGCATGCTGGGTTTAAGGGATTAAGTGAGGATGCAATAAGAAAGTGAACAAAGAAGTGAGAGCAGCTTAGAATGGTGACATATTATTTGGGCTAGGGAGTGGCAAGCTTATATGACAAATATAATTACTATTGTTATCAAGGTTTCACACTAAAATGTACTGAGTATCCCAGCACTTTGCACTTCATTAAGCAGTGTTAAATGTTTCTGATGGGTAAAATTAAAGGAAACCATCAATATCTGCATTACTGCCCTTATTGGTGGGGCCTGGTGAAGAGGGGAGCTTTAATAAGCTCACACAGATTTATAAAAGTATGGCCGCAGCAGAGGGGGGCCATGTCTGCCCTGTGCTGTGTCCAAGCCACCACATGGCTTGTTTGCATGCATTGCGCTCCAGGCTGGAGTGCATCGCTTATCTCATTTCTGTGCAGAGGAGGGGGGCACCAGGTGGGGTGGCCTGAGTGGAGAAGGGAGTGGGGGGAGAGGTTTCTTTCTGTCGGCAACTATGCAGTTCCATTGTGTGTGGACTGTCCCACATCTCAGGAGACACTGCCACACTCTCCTAACTGTGATGTCACACAGCTTGCCGCCCTGCACTGCTGATTCCCACTAGAAAGGGTCATCGCTGGAGTGTGCAGGCCAAACGGATGAGGGACAAGCTGGGGGTTGGTAAAAAACCACTCCTAATATGTGTGTGTATCTGTGTGTGTGTGTCTGTCTCTCTGTGTCTGTCTGTGTGTGTGTCTATGCTTGGTCATAATCAAGTGTCTGTTGTACATTTTTTTTATATATCTGTGTATGTTTGTGTATATGTTTGTATGTCTATGTATGTGTGCATACGAGTGCACAGGGCCAGCATCAGCACCTGGGCAAGTGCCAGGGCCCTGGATGCCCGGGGGGGGGGGAGGGGGCCAATTGTTGGGGACACTATCGGTGCTGTTTGCCGGGCAATGTCCACAGACCTTCATGTCTCTCGTTTTTGGCCACCCTTGAGCTGTCTTCTCCTCTTGTGCACTTTGTCTCTTACCACACCAACTTGCTACCTTCTCCTCTTGTGCACTATCTTCTACCCCGGTGCACTGTGTCTCTTGCCCAATTCGCTACCTTGTCCTCCTGTGCATTGTCTTCTCCCCCTGTACGATATCTTTTCCTTGAGTGAGCTGTACTGCAATGAAAGTAGTGTTCGACTGTCTGATAGTGATCCAGATCTGCTGCTGGCTTACTAATATTCATAAGCCGCAATCTGTCGGAGCCTGCTCTCATCGCAGCACCACTCACGCAGGGAGAAAACAGCACAAGTGGGATAAGGAACACAGTACACAGGAGTTGAAGACAGCATGGGGGGCAAAAGACAGTGCACAGGAGGAGAAGATAGCTAAAGGGGGGCAGCATACAGAGCACACAGGGGGTAGACAGTGCAAGGGGAGAGACTGCACAGGAGAAGACATTTTAAGGGAGGTCAAGAGACACAGCACACAGTGGTAAGACAGTGCACAGGAGTAGAAGACAGCACATAGAAGAAAACAGCTTAATAGGGCAAGAGACACAGTGCACAGAGGGACAATACAGCAAACAGGAGGAGAGGATAGCTCAAGGGAGGGCAAGAGACATAGCACATGGAGGCAGAAGACAGCACACAGGAAAAGACAGCTCAGCTCAAGGGGGCAAGAGACAGTGAACAGGGGGAGACAGCGCACAGGGAGGAGACGACAGCACACAGGGGAGTAGACATCACATGGAGAAGAAAATGCATATGGGAGAGAGACACAGGTGGAGAGAGAGTGCACAGGG
This sequence comes from Allobates femoralis, assembly GCA_033576535.1. Taxonomy (NCBI): domain Eukaryota; kingdom Metazoa; phylum Chordata; class Amphibia; order Anura; family Aromobatidae; genus Allobates; species Allobates femoralis. The sequence goes on from JARQOC010000003.1 coordinate 487,055,236, forward strand.
GAAGAGAGAGTGCACAGGGGGAAGGGAGCGCACGAGGACAGACAGTGCATAGGGGGAGAGAGGCACAGAGAGGGGAGACAGCGCACAAGGGAGAGACACAGCACACAGGGAGAGAAGTCAGAAGCTGCTCTCACAAGTCCTTAATGAAATTCTGAGAGCCAGAATGAGGCTTTCAGACTTGATCTGTTCATAGTCTGACAGTATTTATCCCATGTACAGTACAGACCAAATGTTTGGACACACCTTCTCATTCGAAGAGTTTTCTTTATTTTCATGACTATGAAAATTGTAGATTCACACTGAAGGCATCAAAACTATGAATTAACACATGTGGAATTATTTACTTAACAAAATAGCAAAGTAGTCACCTTTTGCTTTGATTAGTGCTTTGCACACTCTTGGCATTCTCTTGATCAGCTTCAAGAGGTAGTCACCGGAAATGGTCTTCCAACAGTCTTGAAGGAGTTCCCAGAGATGCTTAGCACTTGTTGGCCTTTTTGCCTTCACTCTGCTCACCCCAAGCTATCTCAATTGGGTTCAGGTCTGGTGACTGTGGAGGGCAGGTCATCTGGCGTAGCATCCCATCACTCTCCTTCTTGGTCAAATAGCCTGGAGGTGTGTTTGGGGTCATTGTCCTGTTGAAAAATAAATGATGGTCCAACTAAACGCAATCCGCATGGAATAGCATGCCGCTGCAAGATGCTGTGGTAGCCATTCTGGTTCAGTATGCCTTCAATTTTGAATAAATCCCCAACAGTGTCACCAGCAAAGCACCCCCACACGATCGCACCTCCTCCTCCATGCTTCTCGGTGGGAACCAGGCATGTAGAGTCCATCCGTTCACCTTTTCTGCGTCGCACAAAGACAAGGTGGTGGGAACCAAAGGTCTCAAATTTGGACTCATCAGACGAAAGCACAGGTTTCCACTGGTCTAATGTCCATTCCTTGTATTCTTTAGCCCAAACATGACTCTTCTGCTTGTTGCCTGTCCTTAGCAGTGGTTTCCTAGCAGCTATTTTACCATGAAGGCCTGCTACACAAAGTCTCCTCTTAACAGTTGTTGTAGAGATGTGTCTGCTGCTAGAACTCTGTGTGGCATTGACCTGGTCTCTAATCTGAGCTGCTGTTAACCTGCAATTTCTGAGGCTGGTGACTCAGATGAACTTATCCTCCGCAGCAGATGTGACTCTTGGTCTTCCTTTCCTGGGGCGGTCCTCATGTGAGCCAGTTTCTTTGTAGCGCTTCATGGTTTTTGCAACTGCACTTGGGGACTCTTTCAAAGTTTCACCGAAAATAGGACATAAAATTTAAAAAAACTCACCAATATTTCGCTACTTTTCATATCCATTGCACCTTGCAGGAGGCTTCTGGCCCCTCTGAGAGGCAACACATGTCTGGACACCGATGCTCAGTCTCCTGCAACCCATGCATGGGGGCGATTGTAGCACCTGCGACCAGCCATGCTGTCTGGAAGGAGGCTGGTGGTGTTTAAAGACACAAGGCTGCCATAGGGCATCAGCCACATAGGTCTATTTGATACACAGTGTCAGAGCAGCCTATTGGTCATGCTCAAGCTATTAGACAAGGAGGGCTGCTCCGCACCAAATACATGCGTCACAAGTGACTGACGCCCCCCAGAGGGACCAGCCTCAACTGCAAGCAGATAAAAAGATGCAACAAAACACTATAGATAAAAAAGCACCGGTGTCCAGACACATGTGTTGCCTCTCAGAGGAACCAGCAGCCTCCTGCTAGTTGCAATGGGTATGAAAATTGGCGAAATATTGGTGAGTTTTTTGACACTTTCAAAGTTTTCCCAATTTTTCAGACTGACTGACTTTCATTTCTTAAAGTAATGATGGCCACTCATTTTTCTTTACTTAGCTGCTTTTTTCTTGCCATAATACAAATTCTAACAGTCTATTCAGTAGGACTATCAGCTGTGTATCCACCAGACTTCTGCACAACACAACTGATGGTTCCAACCCCATTTAAAAGGCAAGAAATCCCACTTATTAAACGTGACAGGGCACACCTGTTAAGTGAAAACCATTTCCGGTGACTACCTCTTGAAACTCATCAAGAGAATGCCAAGAGTATGCAAAGCAGTAATCAAAGCAAAAGGTGGCTACTTTGAAGAACCTAGAATATAAGACATATTTTCAGTTGATTCACACTTTTTTTTAAGTATATTTTTCCTCATGTGTTAATTCATAGTTTTGATGCCTTCAATTTGAATCTGCTATTTTCATAGTCATGAAAATACAGAAAACTCTGTAGGTGTGTCCAAACTTTTGGTCTGTACTGTATGTGGTATTATTCTGTCACTATGTGGTGATAATGTGCACTCTGATCATGATGTGGCGGTATTTCTCCTTGTATGTGGTATTATTTTGTTCCTATGTGGTGGTGTTGTGCACTCTGATCATAGTGTGGTGTAGTGTGAAAAAAAATAATAGAGTGCCCTGCGAAAAGAGTCTACTTTGTCATGGCGGCAGGCTTAAAAATCTTTTGGCCAAACAAAATCTGATAGCTATGTTTGTATGTGATCTGGTGTTTCATGGGAACTGTTAGGCTATGTTCAGCGCATTTTTATAGCATTTTTGCTGTGGTTTTGTTATGCGTTTTTACCACTGTTTTATATTTAAGTATGTAAATATAAAGCTACGTTTTTGTTTCCCATCAAAACCAATGTAAAATTGGAAACGCTGGCCACACACATTGGTTTGATTGGTGCGCAGAAACTGAAACCTGCACAGGTTTTCCTGTGTTTTGAAAAGAATGAGTGTGTCAGTTCTTTTCAAAACGTAAAGCTGTGTTTTACCATAGGATTAATATTGTCTATTGGAAAATGCACTATAGTCGATCTGGGAAGAGGGGGAGAGAGAGAGATCAACATCAGCCGGAAACATAAGGTCAAAACGCAGTTAACCTGCACTTCAAAAACACAATAAATCCTTACTCAAAAATGCTGTAAAACCAACACTAAAACGCTAGGTTTGTTTACAAATACTACTGCCACCATTTTCTGCTGCGTTTTTAGTGCATTTTTAGTGTACTTTTTTTAAAACACAGTGTGTGATCAAAGCTTTAATGTGTAATTGTTGAGGACGTGGTAGAGGGGAGTTTTTCCAATAGTTTTTTCAATAGTGGGCCGTGGAACTGTGACAGGTTCAAGAGATGGAGGCATAGCTGAGGTGGAGTCTCAGGAGGCACCCAAAATTTTGCCAGCAAAAGGCCCTGAAATTCCTAGTGGCAGCTGCATACCCGATTATTAAATGTAGATCATCTGTACCATTGGTTTCCTTGGTTTGCTCTATTTAGCTGTATCTGTTTTGTATATTCAGACAAACCATTGAACTTATAGTCTTCATGGATGAGTAATGCATATGAGATTCATCCGGATACTGGCAAGTTCATCTCAGGGAGAAGTGAGCACACAGGTCAAGTGGAATTTTGTTCACTTTGAGTATAGAGCATTTTCTAAGAATCACATGCTGTTCCTCTTCTATAAACGCAAATATCTTCTTAGCTGGGATTGTAACACCATGCTATATTAACTCTTTCTTTATAGTCACCCTTCTCAAAAAACATTAGTTTTTATACTGAGAGCTGATTTTATATATCTTCCCATGATGTATAGGTGGTTTCCTTTTGTCTTCACTTGATGAATGCTTTGATTCTGTATGTCTGGATTGTATCTGTTCACCTGTCGTGATGGGGCTTGACTTCAACCATCTGTTCAGAATAAGTCTGATCACTGTCAGTTTTCTCTTCTTTTCTTATTTTCAGTGACATCATCGCATTATCTTTCAGGTCCTTAACAAAAGTAATGTGGTTGCTAATAGTAACTTTGTTTTGGGAGATAGGACTCTGTGCCCTTTGTCACTGTATCCAACAACAATTCCATCTACTGCCCTATTTTGACATTTGGTGAGTTTTACTTCTACAACCATGCCACAGATATTATGGGGATTTCTTAGCTGTCCTGAAGAAGGATAAAAGTCTCTTCTGTTCTGTAAATAAGTTACAACTTCACTCCATTATTTATCAGGTAGTCCAAACTCTGATCTTTTCAAGCAAGGTACTGTTGTCTCCTTCAGCTATCACATTTTGCTCTGGTACATATAAGACAGTTTTGTATGCTCTTCTATGTTGCTTTAGATAGTATTCTATTTGGCATCCTATAAATTGAGATCCATAATCATTTAGAAGTATGAGGGATTGAAACTTCTCACTTATTTTTGTTACTTATGATCTTACTGTATTCAAAACTTCACCTCTGTTTTTCATTGGAGATGTGACTGTGTATGTTGAATAGTCATCTATAGAGATGAATATATACTGAACTTGTTTCCTGTGGGTGTAGGTAGTTTTATTCAACCACACACAACACTACTAGGTCAAGCGGTCATGGAGCACTAGTCTGACTTCCTTTAAGAAGAGGTTGACACCTTGATTTATTGCAGAATTGACATCCTACAGTATTTAGACAAGTAGACCCTATAAAATTCTTTGCCAAGTTCCATTTACGTATTCCTTTATACTATGTGTAGATATGTTCGTTGTATCCATATGTGCCGAGTATCACCTGTTTCATTGCTGTATTCTGTTGATTTCAGTTTCTTTCTATCTTGACAATAGCTATATGCCATATTATATCCAGGATAGCACACTTGTTAAATTGAAATTTTAAAGTGTCTCCTGTTGTTCTAGACTAGAAACCTACAGGAAACATGTAACATCTCTTTTACTGGTAAAGCTAAATTCAGTCAATTTACATAGGGGCATGTCAGCAGGGGCGAAACTACAATAGGTACAGGGGTTGCAAATGCCTAGGGGGCCCCAAAAGTACCTTTGATCTATAGAAAAATACTAATGCTATTAAAGGCTTTCAATAATTGGGGGCCCGTTGGAGCTTTCACATCGGGGCTCATGAGCTTCAAGTTACGCCACTGCATGTGAAGATCCCATTACCAGTAAATTCTGCATTTGTTCTGCATTGATAAGCAAGATTGCCTTTTCTAGCCTCACCCACTAACCTCAGCATGGTGACGTCCATGGCTGGGGTTTAGACCTGATGTTTGACTCAACAGTTGCAGAATATTCCTCTTCTTTGCCTGAAAAAACTCCTGGATTGCTTTCGGAGTAAGTTTTGGCTCATTGTCCTGTACTGTGAAATACCATCAAATCAACCCTCCTGTATTGTTTAAATCTGATCAAGAAATGTAGTCCTGTACACTTCAGAATTCATCTATTTGCTTCTGTCTATAGTCGGTAAGCAATAAACACTAGTGACTCAGTGATATTGGAGGTCAAGCATGACCATGCTGTCACACTGCCTCCACTGTGTTTTACAGAGGATGTGGTGCTCTTCAAATCTTAAGCCATTCCAAGACTTTTCCATTTTTTCTCTTTCCCATCATTCTGGTACAGATTGAGCTTAGTTTTATCTGTCCAATTAATGGTTTTCCAGAAGTGTGCTGGCTTCTTTAGATTTTTTTTTGCAAAGTCTAACATGGCTTTTCTATTTTTAAGGCTGATTGAGGGGTTTGACCTTGTGGTGAACCAATGTATTTGCTGTCATGAAGTCTTCTGTTTATAGACTTTGATACTGAAACACAGACTTTCTGAAGATCGAACTTCACTTGAGTGGATGTTGTGAAAGGGTGTTTCTTCACCATGGGAAGGATTCTGTTGTCTTCTATGGAATACTAGGCCTTTTTGCATTCCCAAGCTCACTGGTGTGATTATTTTTGTACCAAACAGTTAATTTTCCCACTCCTAACATTTCTGCTATTTCTTTGATGGTTTTCTTCTTTTTTCAGTGTATTGATGGTCTGTTTCTCTTCCATTGAGAGCTCCTTTGATGGTATGTTGCAGATTCACAGCAACAGCTACCAAATGCAAATACCACACCTGGAATCATCTCCAGACCTTTAATTTGCTTAATTGATGATGGATTAATTAGGGAATAGCTCTTGCAGCCTATTAAAGAGCTTTTGAAATATGTGCCCAATTAATTTTTGTTCCCTTGAAAAAAGGCAGCTACATATTGAAGAGCTGTAATTCCTACACCCTTACTTTAATCAGGCTGTGAATACCCTCAAACTAAAGCTAAGAGTCTTCACTTTAGGCCGTATTGATTGTATAACTGTATCTTGAGTATGTTTTGGTAAACATCTAAAATGCCAAAACCTGTGCCACTGTCCAAATAATTCTGGACCTAATTGTCCATTTAATAATCCTCGGGAAGATTTATAATGTTTTCTGTTTACCAAGCTCTGCTGTGCTAGTTCATCAGCTGGCCCATAATGTATTGCAGATTTCAGCTTTCAGCAAAATAATGGAGCACTAAGACATTGTGGTAAAATGAACTATCATACTTGCAACATTCAGCAACCATTATATTCATCATCACAATTTGGAGGAGAACAGAAAGACTGACACAAATAAACCAAAGAGGGCACACATTTACAGTGTACAGGAACTACTTCACACATTAATAAAATGTAAAAGTTAACACAGTGCTATTAAGCTATCCATTCAGGATAGTTCCTGCATATAAGTCTGCGCTGTTGTACTCTCAAACAAGAAGCTCTATATGCTACTTGTCTAACTACATGTTAGAGAGGTGTACTGGGTAGAACTGCGTTTCTAAAGAGATAAAACAGAATTAGGGTACCGTCACACTTGGCGACACTCCAGCGATCCCGACAACGATACCACCTGGTAAGGATCACTGGAGCGTCACTGGTGAGATGTCAAACAGTCAGATCTCACCAGCGATGCAGCAATGATACGACGCTCTTTGGAATCCTGTCACTCAGACCTGTAGTATTGAGGTCGTTGGTTGTTGTCCCCGTCAAACACACCGATGCACGCTGCCCAGCGGGGACCCAACGATCAAAAAATGTTCCAGGCCATTCCGACATGACCAGCGATCTCACAGCAGGGGCCTGGTCGCTGCTTCGTGTCAAACGTACCGAGATCGCTGCTGAAGTCGTTGTTGCGTCACAAAACTTGTGACTCAGCAGCGATCTTCCTAGCGATCTCACTTAGTGTGACGGGGGGGCTTTACTTACCTTTCTTCACAGTTTAGTCACTTCACTGCTAATCTGTGACTGTAAAGATTGGTACTGTATCTACTTTGAGTGTTGTTGTTTTGATGTCATCAGCTCTTTAGGTAAGGGCCCCTTTGCACGCTGAGACTTTCCAGCGATCCAACTTGGCCGGGATCGCTGGAAAGTCTCTATGCAGTCGCTGGTGAGCTGTCAAACAGGCAAACTCACCAGCGACCAGTGGACCAGCGACATCGTGGAAAGAATATAAACTATTCTTTCCAAGATGTCAAGCTGATAACCATGATAAACAACGGGTATCTAGGCAGCGCTCAGTATCTAAGCACATCGCTGTCCCTAGTTACCCGCTGTGTACCTTTGGATATCAGCCTGGAAGTGGAGAAGGCTGGTAACCAAGGTATACATCGGGTAACTAGGCGCTTCGCGCTGCCTAGATACCCGTTGTTTACCATGTTTACTAACCTGGGAGGTCGCTGATCGTTAGTCTCTCGCTGTCACACGCGGCGATGCGTGCTGACCAACTGGAGACCAAGGACCAAAAAATGGTCCTGAACGACGTGCAGCGATTAGCGATTTCACAGCAGTGGCCTGATGACTGCTACGTGTCACACACTGTGACCTCGCTGGTGAGGTCGCTGTTACGTCACAAAACCTGTGGCGTTTCAGCGACATCACTAGCGAAGTTGTAGTGTGTGAAGTACCCCTAATGTGTCATAGAATTACCTTATCATTCCCTTATCCTACTGTTAAATATTTCAAGGTAATTACACACTACATTATTTTCTAACAACAAAGATGAACTGACCTGATTTTTGTGATCAGCATCTGGTGAACGGAAATATTTACACAATGGACGTTAGATGTTATGCAATCAGCCTGTTTCATGTTCTGCAATTACCATGCATTGTCTAGGTAATGGTCTTATACAGTCAATTCTGAGGGTCTGTTTTACTTAAGCCTGATATTACCATGCATCCTCATAAGGAAGATTTCATATTTTCTATGATGCTGCATTGCACTAATGGAAAGTTTCAGTTTCTTCTTTATTTCAACAAATCCGAAAAATCTATATGTAAATTGAAAGCTTCTGTCTGTTAGTCCCTGGTATTTACTAAAGTTCATGTCTCAGAGGAGCTTGAATTATGATTTATGTATTACCGTAACTAGTGACTGATAACTTCCATACCACATGTTATGAAGGCTCTACTCCCAACAATTTATCCCTACTCATTCCCAAACTCATTCCATTAGTCTACACCCAGTGCAAGAATCTACATACTGATCATAACTGAAGTGAAAGGAGAAATATAGATACAACCACACATTTATGGTATTAAAGGAAACCTGTCGTATAAAATATGCTATTGCTGGCCACTCACTTCCTTGTGATTACTTATACATCCAAAGGCAGGGAGAGTGAATCCAGCAGTGATTGGTTGCAGGGCTTGCATGGCGAAACAACGTCACTTGTGTATCCAGAAAGCAAATGCTGGCATCGCTGGAAAGGCGCCAGCAGCGGAGGGGACTATAGGTTTTTTTTTATTTTAACTGGGGCACGCATGGGGAATAAAATGGGGATGTCAAAGTAATGGACAAAAATATAGAAAAGGGAAAAGAAGCGCAATATGGTCTTATCTTTTTTATATGGAGGGACTAGATATTACTAGCCACTCACCTGGGGGATTGTGTAACACACAACAAGCATCAAGACATGGAAAGATGGCTGCTGCAAGATCCACACCTCAAACGATCGACGTGGTTCACAAATGTAGGGATGGACAGTGTTCATTGACTTGTGCTGCGCTATTTAGACTGTTCCCTGAGGAAGAAGTTGGGACTAACTCCGAAACGCGTCGGTAATAAAGCTTTAGTGATGGACAATGGCTGATCCTTAATGGTCTGAATAGCGCAGGTCCGTGAACACTGTCCATCCCTACATTTGTGAACCAAGTAATGGACAACACTTTTAAGGCAATATCTCTATTGAAACCTTGTAATTTGTTCCAATTCAGCCAAAATCTAAAACCAAGCAGGACAAAATTTACATTAAATATAAATAACCTGATAATTAATATATACTGTATAAAATGCACAGAAATAGCATTGTGGAATTTGGATATATAACCTACGCACAGTAATTTCCAAGAAAATAATGGTTTGGTGATGAGTATTTTGACAAATGTCTAGTTTAGTTCATAATTATAAGAAAAAAAATCATTATTTATAAGATGCTTGCGCACAATATAATTGCAAAACATGGTTATTTATAGTAAAACTGCAAAACACCCTATTTCAGTAAAGAAGGTTTTCTTTCATAACCTTGTCATTGATTTATGCTATAGGGTGTCCAGTAAAAGGTGATACTATTCCCCATATCAATTGGTTTCATGGAAGTCAACCATTAAGCAGTGCAACAAAACTATCATATGAAATTTTGGAAGGCGGGCAGATTCTTCAGCTAACTAACATAAGCAAGGACCACCATGGAGAATATCGTTGTATTATTCAGAAGAACCCATCTGACTCACTCACACAAACAGCTTTTCTGTCACTTCAAGGTAAATCAAACTTCAGCTGACTTCAACAATGCTTGTATTGGATAAGATGCATGTCTGAGCTCATGAAATGTTCTATTTCTCTCTTTGTTCCTCTTATCAAGTAAGGATGAATAAGCATATAGTCCATTCACACTTTGCATTAAGAGCTTTTCCCATAATAAAAAAATATCACCCATCTACTTGGGGGTTTTGACCTCCCGTCTCTTCTCTACACTCAGTGATGAGTACTGCGCTCTTCAGTATTCTATAGTATCATAGACAATAAAGCAGTTGTCCAGCCCAGTGTACACATACACACTCATAAGGGGCCGTCACACATGTCAATGTCGCTGCTGCACGTGACGTTGCAGCGATATTGACGCGTGTGACAGGGCGCATCAACCACCGATAAATCGCTGGTTGATGCTCGCCAGGTTTTCAGACTGGACTGAAAACCTGGCGATGGTCACCCGGTGTACACGCAGCATCGCTAGTACCCGCTGTGTACCTTGGATACCAGCCGGTGAGCGGAGAAGGCTCGTAACCAAGGTATATATTGGGTATCTAGGCAGGGCGCGTTTACCCTGTATACCAGCCTGCTCCCGCTAACTGCTGCCTATCAGCGGGAGCAAGATATAGTGGAAACTGGTCGCTGGTCCACTGATTGCTGGTGAGTCTGCCTGTGTGACAGCTCACCAGCGATCAGCCGTCATTGTTGCCAGCGATCAGATCGCTGATGACATTGACGTGTGTGACGCCAGCTATAGGATTCAGCTCTGCTTGTCGGTTTGAGTGGTCATCACTGTATCACAAGTATGCATATGCAGTTGGCCTACTTGTTTTGACTTATCCACTGGCTACTCATCCACTTCTCTCAATCGAACATCTAGAGAAGAGGAATGTATATTATGTTTATGGTGCTGATGGAAATTGCAGAACAAAGATGACTATTAAAGGGGTTCGGAGAGATATTTGTATCTTAAACAATTATTTAGTATATTGCATGCGTATGGAGAGTTTTTGATATGAAATGGGATTTCTAAAATGGACAATCCGTTTGAGCTATACTTCATGGTCAATACAAATTGCTTCCAATAAGATACCCTATGGAGTTCCAGAGATATGTTTAATGTGCATCAATCTTTAAATGGAGTCTGTCACCTGTTAGTGGTGCAATGCCTGAGAAGAATAATTTTAACTTGTTAGTGTGATACTGGATGCACGTGCACAGTGTTAGCTCTCACAAGTGCACAGTATGGGTGGTTTGTGGGCACATTCTCATTCATAGCTCCTCTCTACAGATTTTGTTTGCTACTTTTCTGGTTGCCTTAGTGTAGTGAGCTATGTCGGGAGCCAGGTAGGAGAACAAGCTTGCTCACACCGTGTGAGCACTGGCACTAACACTGTGTTAATGGCCGTATTCATGCAGTGTCAGCCCTCATTAATGCGCAAGTAGACTGTTGGGAGTGAGCATTAACAATAAAAAGCAGTGGAATTGCCTCCAACTCCAGGTGACATAATGCGGAATGAAAGCCACCTTATTTACTTCCAAACAAAAATTATGTTTCGTAGGCACTGTTCTATTAACAGGGAGATTGCTGATATGATTTATATAGAGGTTAAGTCTCCTGTATCACTGTATAGATTGTTTAATATTGATTTCTGGGGCAATAGTCTCCCTTTAAAATCTTGATTGTAACCAGACTGTTAAAATTTTAGCTAAATTATATCAATCCCTATGTTGTGATCTTTTGGAAATGTGAAAATACTATGGTATATGGCGGTTTTGTAATATCTTTTGCTTCAACTTGCTTCATCAACAGATTACCAGTGGACCTTAATCGGTCACCTGCCATGTACAACATCCTGTGGTCATAGAGGAATCCAACATCCACAACTGAGGTGTGTTCTCGACAAGCAAGAGGTCAATGTAACTCACTGCCAAGAGAAGCCCAAACCTTCCCTAAATCCTGCTGCATGTAACAGAAGGGACTGTCCACCAAGGTTTGTATTACATGACCATTTTCCTATCAGTTCATAATATGTTGGAGTGGCTTGTTCTGTATCCGCCAAAAGAAGCATTTCTGAGGTTTTACAGTCAAAAGTGGTGTAGAAACTTAAAAAAACATTTTTGTACAATGAAGATATGCGCAAACATTTTGTTACTCTTTGCTGTTAAATCAGGTTGAATCAGCTCCACCAAATGGGCGGAGCCAGGGATGCTCAGGAGCTTAACCAAGTGCATCCATCAGTTTAATAAAAAATAGCAATTTGGTATGTCAGAAGTTCTATTCCAGTCTCAGCATATCTGGCATGGTGCATGGATGTTCATGCCACAAAGGAGATGTGCTAAATTCATTAGGTGGCACGTGCTTCTTAATTAATTCAGATCAGTATACTCCAGTAAGACTAATGTAGGCCGAGCATACAAACAACCAATTTTGAGGAATCAGCCCCATAGTGTACTGACGTTACGGCTGAAAATATTATAAACAGAATTTGCCATTTCTACTTATTTTTTTCAGCACATAGCTAAAGGAACAGCTTCAAGTCCCATCATGCTTTGCCAAAAGTTGAGTAACGTTGTCCAGGCCAATAAAAGACTCATTTTAGTTTCTTAAGGAATCAGATGTAATGAATATATTTGTTTTTCTGCTTTCTTTTTTTCTCCTTCCACTGCTTTTCTGCCAGAGGTCTGTCTTTTTGTGCGATATACTCTGCATGTAAAAACTAACCTCATCTATATCAACATTTCCATGTGCAGACAGGAGATTTCAACATGAATAATTTATGTCTCTGCCCCATTTTTGAGGCACAAGAAAGCCTTCTGCTATATGTAACGTGGAATGTTCTCCTTCACGCTACACATATGTGGGATTTCAATGCTCTTTAGGCCCCAAAATGATGGGTGTAATGCACATTAGATGCCAGAAGGTCCTTTCTATTGACAATGACTCTGCATTGTGTTATGAGGGTTGTCAGAGGAATATATAATATAATGATAAATGACTCGCCTCCTCCACCGGCTACCCATTGCCAAATGTATAATCCTAGTGTCAAACTGAAGGGTGGCACTGAAAACACACAAACACGGTGATATCATTGATGGCTTATTTACAGATAGCTTGCTACATCTACAGAAAAAAAATACACATTCTTCCAAGGAAATAGCTTGCATCGCACATAGTGTTGAAAGTGTCAATGTGATCATGTCCTGGCTTGACCCATCCTTAAGGATGAAAAAAATAATACTCTCTGTTTCTCCAGGACCTGGATAACTATGTACAGCTTGTGAGATGTAAGGCCTAGCCAGCTCCAAGATGTGCTGGAACTTGTTCATTCATGTTTCATCACCTGCTGTGATCCGATGAACATTATTAACTGCCAGTTTCTACATTACTGATATTCTTTTATATGTATGTTTTACTCATCTTTGCATATATTTGGTAGCTGAGGTAACCCTATAATAGGAATAAAGAAGCTCCGCGCAAAGCAAATTGTCTGCAAATGTTTTCCGAGTGCAAACAACGGGTGTTTGAGTTATTGTTCAGTTGCACCGTTCCAGAAGCCAGGTTCTTCTCCCATTTATTACATGTGAATGCCTAGATGTTATTTCATTCGAAATATTCATGACATACAACTTACTCCACTTTTTACTCAATAGATGAAGAATGCCTGCTTTTGCTCAGTCATGATTACTCTGAAAACGCGGGACATTGGACACCATTTTCTAAATCAATTAGCAATGCCTTAAATTGTAGGTAGAAGGTGTCCTTTTAAGGTCATGGATAAAATATTTTTTTTTTACTACTGGTTATAAATTGTCATTTTATTACAAATAAATTAACTTTCTAATTTAGTAGTGTTAAAATTCTACTGTCTTTCTTGGCCCCTTGGTTTCCCCTTCTCTCCCCTAAGGCCCCATTCACACACTGCTTTTTGTGCTGCATATTTTTAAGCACAAGCTCATCACAAACCAGGAGTGGGTGATTAAACATATAAGTGGAGCACTTGTTTCTATTAGACCTTTCCTCTGAGTGTGCCACTCCCGTTTTTGATTGTTCCACTCCTTGCACGTAAAAATACGCAGCAAAAAAAGCAGTGTGTGAATGGGGCCTAAATCTGTGCAATTCATAAATCTCTTTTAGGCGGCCGTCACACGCTGAGATATCTCTAGCGATATTGTAAGCGATCACGTGCACGCGTGATCGCTTACAATATCGCTCACATCGCTGGTGAGCTGTCACACAGACAGACTCACCAGCGATGTGGATCCGCGATCTCGCTGGTAACTATGGTACACATCGGGTAACTAGGCGCCGCGCGTCGCTTAGTTACCCGACGTGTATCATAGTTACCATCTCCCAGCATAAGCTCTGCCGCTGGGAGATCGTTCATCGTGGTGTTATACACCACGATGAAGCAGATCGTGACATCGTTCATCGCTAGATGTGAGCTCCGGAGCTCAGATCAGCGATGTCACGATCAAGCGATTTCACATCGTAAATCGCTTGATTACATGCAACGATTTTAAGCCCGATATCGCTTAAGCGATCAAAAAGGAGATCGCTTAAACGATATCGGGCAAGAAATCATTGCGTGTGACGGCCGCCTTAGAGATTTAACTGTTTAGCCAATAGCCATGTGAACTGCTGTGTAAGGAAAAACTTTCCATGGGGTTGCACAGCCTAAAAGATGGCCCCAAATGTCATCACTGTTTGTGGTGTGAATCCCTCAAACACACACATTTAAGCAAAATATAATTCGATTCACAGTTCAGAAAAAGAGTAAAAATAAACTTGTTTGGCACCTTTTACCACTATACTGAAGCATTAGAGAGTGGGCTATCATAATTTTTCATTATCACACAAGCCTCTATAACGCCCTGTAACTATGACATATTGTCACCTAACACTATCACACACAATAGTGTCCTCACACATTTTGCCCCTCCCTCCTCATACTGTCTCTTCACACACACCCCTCCCATGTTTACCATATAATAATATTTATTCATTTAATATTCTATTGATTCCAATAATATTAATATTCTATTAATTCTATAGCACTTTACATACATCAGTAATGCTGTCTCTCTTGGAGCTCACAATCTAAACATCCTATCGGTATGTCTTTGCAATCTGGGAGGAAACCCACGCAAACACGGGAGAACATGCAAATGTTGTCTTTGGTGGGAAATTAACCCAGGACCTCAGCGCTGAAAGCCTTCAGTGCTAACCACTGAGCCACCATGCCACCCATTGCTTAGATCTCAAATACCCATCCCCATTACAATACATTTTCAGTTTCTTCAACTCCATTGGAGTGCATACCACCACTGCCCACAATTCCTTTGCTGCGCTGGATTGTGGCTTTAACATTGTTATCAGGTTAACTAATCATGCTGCTGACATCACCTTGACCCGGACGTGCCAATGGTCAGAGCTTCAATTGTACTTCACCTGAAAGACACAAGCACAATTGATTGCTGGGAGCCAGTATGTTAAAGCATGTTCTGCTTGACAGCCAGCTTGGAGAATGTCCAAAACCCACTCCAGAGGATGGCAAAATGCAGCTGTCTGGGCAACTCCTCAGACTGCCACATCAATGCAATGCAATATGTAGGGTCCTTTCTCTCCTGTAGAGTTTATGCTGTTATGATCATCAGGGTCTTCTCTTTCTCTCTTCTGTACAGTGTAAGCTCTAATCATCAGTGAGGTTCTCTCTCTTTCTCCTGTAAAATCTAAGCTCATATGGTCATCTCATTTTCTCTTCTAACCCACACGTGTATGTTATGAGCAACTACAAACTTTAGAGTATTGAGATTTGTGCAAATCAGTTCATTGCTAATTGTATTTTTGGAGAGAAAATTCAGCAAACTTGAATTTCAAAAGATCTGTTTATCTCCACACACTGGTCATCAACTTCACATTGTGGTTACTAGATAAGCGATATGCTGAAAGTATATCAAGTTAATTGTACATGATATGGAATGTATTTTCAGGACACAACACAACCCCTAGATATTCTGACTTGCAAATACATTAAAGAGGGTTTCCCAGTTTTAGGAAAACTATTCTCATGGCAGTTGACTAACATCCGTCCTCTCTTCTCTTCTCTTCATACAGGTAATATTCCAACACTGCTTGCTGTCAATCTACTTGTACCCAACTCATTGTAACAGTGCATGTTCAATATACCTGTGATTGTTGCAATGATCTCCATAGCAATATCAGCTTGACTTATAGTCTCATGGTAATATTCCAACACTGCTTGCTGTCAATCTACTTGTACCCAACTCATTGTAACAGTGCATGTTCAATATACCTGTGATTGTTGCAATGATCTCCATAGCAATATCAGCTTGACTTATAGTCTCATGGTAATATTCCAACACTGCTTGCTGTCAATCTACTTGTACCCAACTCATTGTAACAGTGCATGTTCAATATACCTGTGATTGTTGCAATGATCTCCATAGCAATATCAGCTTGACTTATAGTCTCATGGTAATATTCCAACACTGCTTGCTGTCAATCTACTTGTACCCAACTCATTGTAACAGTGCATGTTCAATATACCTGTGATTGTTGCAATGATCTCCATAGCAATATCAGCTTGACTTATAGTCTCATGGTAATATTCCAACACTGCTTGCTGTCAATCTACTTGTACCCAACTCATTGTAACAGTGCATGTTCAATATACCTGTGATTGTTGCAATGATCTCCATAGCAATATCAGCTTGACTTATAGTCTCATGGTAATATTCCAACACTGCTTGCTGTCAATCTACTTGTACCCAACTCATTGTAACAGTGCATGTTCAATATACCTGTGATTGTTGCAATGATCTCCATAGCAATATCCGCTTGACTTATAGTCTCATGGTAATATTCCAACACTGCTTGCTGTCAATCTACTTGTACCCAACTCATTGTAACAGTGCATGTTCAATATACCTGTGATTGTTGCAATGATCTCCATAGCAATATCCGCTTGACTTATAGTCTCATGGTAATATTCCAACACTGCTTGCTGTCAATCTACTTGTACCCAACTCATTGTAACAGTGCATGTTCAATATACCTGTGATTGTTGCAATGATCTCCATAGCAATATCAGCTTGACTTATAGTCTCATGGTAATATTCCAACACTGCACTTATTGTAAAGTTTCCTGTGTCATCTCTATGCATTACATTACTCACTCACCAGTATATGACAATTTGGCAGATTGTAATAGTTATCTTGTTGGAGGTGTTATAGTGTGGAGGGAGTCTTGCCCTTTCATCCTCTTGAACCCCTGCTGTTCCTTGTAGCTGCTAATTACCTGATACCATGTTTCCTCCCACAAGCCCCCTCACCTGATCCTGATAGTGTCTCCTATAAATCTAGCTCATTCTTAAGGGGTACACGTGTGGGGGGGTCAGACACGTGTGGCATCTCATGCAAAGTGGCATTGAATGCTAAGTGGATGCAGTTATTTCATGGCAGTTAGTCAGGGCAGGAGTCAGGTAAGCCACTCTATTTAACAGGGAGAGAAAAAAAAAAAAAAAAAAAAAAAAAAAATTAAAACGTCTTTTCCTTTCCCTATCACCATGTCCTTTACTTCACCATCTATTGTTCTATGCGCTCTTGCTGGAAGACAATGACATAGAGGGACACACTCAAACATTGTGCATAACTCCATTCACTACTAATCTTTACCATGTCTTGTATTTCACTGTTTGTTTTCTTATGTGCTCTCGCCACCAATTTTTATCACCCCATCCCCCCTCCATCACCACTCATTCACATCAGCCCCTCTCTCCTGCCCTACTCTATGTACAGCTCCCATGCTATCTTCAGTTTACTGAAGACTCTCAGCCCATCATATTCCAAAGCTTGTCATAATAAATCATGTCCTAATCCCAAAAACTATCTGCTCTTCCTCTTTTTACTGCTGCTCCTCTCAGGTGATATCTCTCCCAACCCTGGTCCGCCATCTGCTAACTTCAACCCCTCTCCCACCTCACACAGAAACCCCACTAACCTTATTAATATTACCTGCACACCTTCACCTCCCTCTTTTAATTGCGCTCTCTGGAATCCACGGTCTGTATGCAACAAACTTCCCTTCATTCACAATTACTTCCTTTCCAACTCTCTTAACCTGCTGGCCCTCACAGAAACCTGGATCCAGGATTCAGACACTGCTTCCCCTGCTGCTATTTCTTACGGCGGCTTACACTTCTCTCACTCCCCTAGACCTGGGAACAGACGTGGCGGTGGAGTCGGCCTCCTCCTGTCCCCACAATGTACTTTCCAGGTCATTCCTCCAGCCCCATCACTCTCATTCCCTTCTTTTGAGGTCCATACCATTAGGCTATTCCATCCCCTCCCCCTCAAAGTAGCAGTGGTATACCGCCCCCCAGGGTCACCCACCCAGTTCCTCGACCATTTCTCCGCTTGGCTCCCGCATTTCATGTCCTCAGATTTACCAACCCTTATTCTGGAGACTTTAACATTCCCATAAACAGCCCCATCTCCCCATCTGCATCCCAGCTCCTATCTCTAACTACCTCTCTTGGCCTATCACAGCTCTCAACCTCTAAGACACACGAAAACGGTAACACCCTTGACCTTGTCTTTACCCGGCTCTGCTCATCCTCCCCCTTGGATAACTCAACTCTACTCTCTGACCACAACATTCTTTCCTTCTCACTCACTAACCCTCGGCCAACACAGCCCAAGCCTACCTATCACACATCCAGAAATCTACAGGCCATTAACCCTCAAGCACTCACAGACTCCCTCATCTCATCTCTGTCCCCAATCTCTTCAATCTCTTCTCCAGATCAGGCAGTAAATCACTACAATGACTCTCTCAGAAGCTCCCTGGACCAAGTAGCGCCCCTCACCCGCAGAACCTCCAAACAGAGAACAAAACAGCCCTGGCTCACATCACAAACCCGATTCCTCCAGCGATGCTCCAGGAGTGCTGAACGCCTATGGAGGAAAACTCGCTCACCAGGAGACTTTATCCACTATAAATTCATGCTCAAAACCTACAACTCTGCCCTTCACCTTGCCAAACAGACCTACTTCACCACCCTGGTCTCCTCACTATCCAACAATCCAAAAAAACTCTTTGACACCTTTCACTCTCTCCTCAGTCCTAAAGTGCAGGCCCCCATCACCGACCTCTCTGCTGATGACCTGGCTTCCTACTTCATGGATAAAATAGACAACATCCGCCAGGAAATCAGCTCTCAGCCTCCAAGCACTGCCACCCCCATTCTTCCTCACATCCCCTCCGGTTCACTCTCCACATTTGACCCAGTCACAGAAGAAGAAGTCTCCAGGCTCCTATCTTCCTCTCGTCCCACCACATGCACTACCGACCCCATTCCCTCACACCTGCTCCAGTCCCTCTCTCCAGTCGTCACCACTCATCTAACCAAAATCTTCAATCTCTCCCTCTCTTCTGGCATTTTCCCCTCCTCCTTCAAACACTCGATCATTACTCCATTATTAAAGAAAACCACTCTCGACCCAACCTGCACAAATAACTACAGACCAGTCTCCAATCTCCCCTTCATCTCTAAACTCTTGGAGCGCCTGGTCTACTCCCGCCTCTCCCGTTACCTCTCCGCTCACTCTCTTCTAGATCCATTACAGTCTGGTTTCCGCCCCCTTCACTCCACAGAAACTGCCCTCATCAAAGTGACCAATGACCTTCTGACAGCAAAACGTAATGGTGACCACTCTCTGCTTATTCTCCTTGATCTCTCTGCAGCTTTTGACACTGTCGACCATCAGCTCCTTCTCTCTATGCTGCACTCCATTGGCATAAAGGACACTGCTCTCTCCTGGCTCTCCTCCTATCTTTCTGACCGCTCTTTCAGTGTATCTTTTGCTGGCTCCACTTCCCCCCCTCTTCCCCTCACTATTGGGGTCCCTCAGGGTTCAGTCCTTGGCCCTCTCCTCTTCTCTCTCTACACGGCCCCGATTGGACAGACCATCAGCAGATTTGGCTTCCAGTACCATCTTTATGCTGATGACACTCAACTATACACTTCCGCCCCTGACCTTACCCCTGCGGTAGTAAAGAACACCAATGACTGTCTAGCTGCAGTTTCCAATATCATGTCCACTCTCTATTTGAAACTAAACCTTTCCAAAACTGAACTTCTTCTGCTCCCCCCATCCACTAACCTCCCTAAATCGGACATCTCTCTCTCGGTGTGCGGCACCACGATAACGCCTAGACAGCAGGCTCGCTGTCTGGGTGTTATATTTGACACCGATCTCTCCTTCTCCTCCCACACGCAATCTCTCGTCCGCTCCTGTCGCTTACACCTGAAGAATATCTCTAGAGTCCGCCCCTTTCTCACCCTGGAAACAACAAAAACCCTCACCGTGGCCCTAATCCATTCCCGCCTTGACTATTGCAACTCTCTATTAAGCGGCCTCCCCCTCACCAGACTTTCTCCTCTCCAGTCCATCCTTAATGCAGCAGCCAGGATCACCCATCTGGCCAATCGTTACTCAGATGCCTCTGCTCTGTGCCAGTCATTGCACTGGCTGCCCGTATATTACAGGATCAAATTCAAATTGCTTGTTCTTACCCACAAAGCTCTTCACAGTGCAGCTCCCCCCTACCTCTCCTCCCTCATCTCTGTCTATCACCCCACCCGCTCTCTACGTTCCTCAAATGACCTTCAACTAACATCTGCACTAATCCGATCCTCCCACTCCCGGCTCCAAGACTTTTCCAGAGCTGCACCAAACCTCTGGAATGCTTTACCCAAAGAAATCAGGACTATCCACAACTTGCATGGCTTCAGACGATCCCTAAAGACGCATCTTTTTAAGGCGGCCTATCATACTCCCTAACATGTCCATTGTACTGTAGACAGTGAACGGGCTATCCTCTGGACATTATTCTTCTACAAACTCCACCAAACCATAAAGGTCTACACAGACTGATGACCATTCATGTAAGCTTAGCCCTATACCCCCATTTCCTCAAGATGCCTGGACCACCAGTGCAATAAGCCCCGACACCTTGTACAACCCCTATCCCGTTGTAGATTGTAAGCTCTTTTGAGCAGGGTCACCTTCATTTCTTGCTTTATTTATTGTATTTTTTTCACATTGATTCTATGCCTATTGTTTTTGTATCCAATGATTGTACTTTATTTGTTCTCTATTGTAATTACTTACTGTATATTTTCTGTACGCTAACCCTACATTGTAAAGCGCTGCGGAATATGTTGGCGCTATATAAATAAAGCTTTATTATTATTATTATTATTATTATAAATGCAGTCTGTTAAAACAAATTGTGTTTTTCTCACCCTCTCTGGATGAATTGCTTAGTCTCCTGCAATGCTGACATCACGTTGAGCGTGCTGAACCCAACCTAAACTCAGCGTCCCTGTCCAAGATGACCGCTCGGACTCAGTGAGCTCACTGTTTGGCTATATGGCTGGTCTAGACCACCAGGAGTCGTGGTCTAGACTCAGCACTGGATCCAAGGAGGGGGAGATTTTTTTTTTTACAACAAACTACAGGTGGGGATAAGGATAGGGGTTTTCTGAAATTGAAAACAACCCTTTAAACAACTGGTAAAATGACAACTAATTAAATGAATGTGCAGTCTGAGGACATATTAGTTATATTTACTTCTCCTGATTATCTTATTATTATGCCTTAGCTTGCCAGCTTTACAATAACAACACTCATAAGCCATATTCACTTGGAAGTGTCTTGTATCTATTCATCCTTCTCTGAAATAGTTAAGCAGTGTTTGCCAGAGTCTATAACAGACTTCCATAAAATAGTTTACACATGGAAATCCTTGAACTCATTGGCCTACTTCTGCTCACCTAATTATTAGTGAACTCTAGTTCAACCGTAACACTAGCGTGATGATACATCTCCAAGGAAATAGCTACTTTGCCAGGACTGACGGTAACTATAATGGGAAAGTTACATAAACTTAGAAATGTTCTACATCCTGTTTTCGTCTCCACCTGAACACTGGTCTCGGCTGCATGTAATCTATGATAGACATATTGTGGACAATTATGTACAAGAGTTAAAGTTAGTCTATTGGGATTAGATTAGGCAGAACACTTCTGGGGAGCAGTACTATGTTATTCAACTTGCCCCTATGGTATAGATGTGTTGATCCATCAAAAAGTGCATTCCTCCCTTCTCACATGTAAATCTGATACAGCTGTGTAGATACAGGGTTGTACAATGAGTCGGTCGTCTTTCATTGTAGA
Source organism: Allobates femoralis (assembly GCA_033576535.1). Classification (NCBI taxonomy): domain Eukaryota; kingdom Metazoa; phylum Chordata; class Amphibia; order Anura; family Aromobatidae; genus Allobates; species Allobates femoralis. The sequence goes on from JARQOC010000003.1 coordinate 487,077,132, forward strand.
ATAACCCAATGATTGGCTTTATAACACCGCTTGAGACTCTTTGAGGATTAAATAACTATTATATTTTTTCTTAACATTACTGGTATCTAACATCCTTGAAATCATTTAATTCCATTGTAATGGCTATTGTGCTACATTCTTCACCCCATACTAAATTGGACTCAAACAGCTCATTCAAAATACATGATTGTGTCATTCAGCTGTTTAATTATGGTACATTAGTTGAGGCAAGGAGATTGAGGGTATCTTCATATAGGGCACATATAGGGCTGCTAATTTTTCATTATTTTACTGAAAAAGTAATTAAATGTAAAATGCTTCATTCAGAAGGAAGAATACTGTTTCTCTATTGTTAACAGAAGGTAGCTCCTTTATGTCCAACCCTCGAGAAACATATGCATCGTCATATTAGCCAGCCAGAATCCTATCAGTAGACAGCTGCTTAAGATCACATTCACATGTTGGTAAACATTTTTACCTTAATATCTGTAAGCCAAAACCAAGAGTGGGTATAAAAATGCAATTACTTTAACTCTGATTGTTCTACTCCTGAGGTTGGTTTACAAATACTAAAGTAAAAACTTCACTAAATACTCAACATATGCATGTGGCCTTAGGGTGCCTTCACATTAGCGTTTGGCGCCGCAGCGTATGCTGCGTTGCCATACGCATTCAAACGCATGCGCACTGCGTTCCTATGTTTAACATAGGAACGCATGGTGCCTGCGTTTGCTGCGTTCGGGTGCGGATGCGGACGATATCTGCTCCTTCCGGTGTCCAGCATCCGCACCCGGGACGCAGCATGTTGCATTTTTTGTGCGCTCAGGGAGCTTGGAAAATCGGCAAGCGTCCCCAAGCGCACAAAACATGCATTGTCTTCAATGGGTCCGCAGTGTTCAGCGCTTGACAGCGCGGGAGAACGCTGCGGACCCATTGAAAAATCTCCCGGTGGCCGACGGTGATGTCACAGGAGCTCACCGACGGCCACCGGGAGATCAGCTGACGCTCTGCTGTCCTCCTTCTCCCCGCCGCCTGTAATCTCATAGCGATGTCGGCGGGGAGAACAGCTGATCTGAAAGCTGTTTGAATCTTCCCGCGCCGACATCTCCTCACAGTGTCGGCGCGGGAAGATTCAAACAGCTTTCAGATCAGCTGTTCTCACCGCCGACACGTCCCGGTGCTTACCGGCGGCCGGGGGGCGGGGATCTCCGGCGCTGATCTCCACCCCCGGCCCGCCCCCGGACAGCGCCGATTGGCTGCCGGGCTCCATGGTGATGTGTCCGCAGGCGGACATTATCCGCTGCGGACACATCATTTGGACCCTGCTTTTGACAGCGTTTGTGTCTGCATGCCATCAGCATGCAGACACAAACGCTAATGTGAAGGCAGCCTTAGAGTATATGGCCATTTTCAGTACTGTGTACATGCCCCAAAGCAGATGTCCACAGAAAGGTTTCTGGTTGGGTAATATAGATACCAGTACCAGCTGTTTTCTAAATTTCCACTGCTTTATTTTAAATACTTTAAAAAATGCCACTTGATTTTGGTCATTAGAAACCTTTTATTATTAATCTTTAGTCACGGTGAAATGCTCATTAATCAGAACTAAAATCCCCACAGTTGGTAAATTAATTGCAATCTAAAAGTATTGTTATGAGCGAGCACTACAATATTTGGGTGCGCGGTACTTATAAAAATTTTCGGGAAATCTGGAAAAATGCTCAAGTTCCCTAATGACTCACATTATACTCAGGTTCTTGAGTCATGCAAATCCGAGCATCCAACTGCTCATTACAAGTACTGAACAGCCAAGCATGATAGTGATTGCTCATCACTATTGATGAACAAAACATAAAAGAAACTCACTGATCATCCATAAATAAAGCAATCACTCTAGCATTGTTAAGGTGACACCTAAATAGCTTAGACACATTGATTCATAGACTACAAGTAACAAGACCTCTGAAGGTGTTGTGTTGTATCTGGCATCCGCACCATTAGTAACAGCTCATTTTAATCCTGTAAAGGTCGAACCTTCCTGGATCAGTTTTAATTTAAGGCAAAACCTTACATTTTTTGTCATGTTTTTCAAACAACTCTAGAACCATTCTTGCATTATGCCAAAAACCTTTAATATTTAGGTAGATAGATTTCCCTGAGCAAGACACTGCCTTTGCCAACCTTCCTTGTTCCCAAACTTATTATTTTACAAGGAGATGATATCCAAGGCTATGGATTATCTATGGGGGTGGGAGAAACAAAAGAAACAGGGGTGCAGATCTAAGTGCAGCGTATTTACTATTCCAAGTGCTATAAGGATTATAAATGCTCACTTTATGCTGGTCTTTATATCAGGCTCATCTGACCAGATTTGGTCTCAGTTCTCCTTATGGTCTGCAGCCCCATCCTGGATATGCAGCACCCTTAGCCTTGTGGCTGTGAAGGATCAGTTCATAGAAGAGAATCCAGGAGGAATGAAGGGCGCTCCCATTAGCAGGAAATCCAGGTTATTTCATATATTTAAAAAGGTTTTTTTATTTTATCAATGATTAAAAAATAAATTAGCAAGTAAGTAAAATACATCGTGTTTTGGCTGGAAATTTTTCATAAAAACAGCCTTCCTCAGGTATATACCTGAGGAAGGCTGTTTTTATGAAAAATTTCCAGCCGAAACGCGTTGTATCTTCTGTACTTACTTGCTAATTTATTTTTTAATCATTGATAAAATAAAAAAAACTTTTTAAATATATGAAATAATCTGGACTTCCTGCTAATGGGAGCGCCCTTCATTCCTCCTGGATTCTCTTCTATGAACTGAAAGTTATTATTTTGGAAATGCTGTGATCCAGTCGTTCAGGCATCACAATTACGCAGTTATTAAAGTTGTTTAGAACCTTCAACTTCTCATTTTTCTATAAGGTGGGCCATTTATATGGATACACCTAAATAAAACGGGAATGGATGGCGATATGAACTTCCTGTTTGTGGCACATTAGTATATGGATGGGGAAAAACTTTTCCAGGTGGGTGATGACCATGGCGGCCATCTTGAAGTTGGCCATTTTGGATCCAACTTAATTTTTTTCAATGAGAAGAGGGTCATGTGACACACCAAACGTATTATGAATGTAATAAGAAAAACAATGGTGTGTTTGGTTTTAACATAACTTTATTCTTTCATGAGTTATTTACAAGTTTATGACCACTTATAAAATGTGTTCAACGTGCTGCCCATTGTGTTGGATTGTCAATGCAACCCTCTTCTCCCACTCTTGACACACTGATAGCAACACCGTAGAAGAAATGCTAGCACAGGCTTCCAGTATCCGTTGTTTCAGATGCCGTACATCTCATATCTTCACAGCATAGACATTTACCTTCAGATGACCCCAAAGATAAACGTCTAAGGGGGTGAGATCGGGAAATCTTGATGGCCATTCAACTGGCCCATGATGACCAATCCACTTCCCAGTAAACTGTTCACGTAGGAATGCTCGGACCTGACACTCATAATGTGGTGGTGCACCATCTTGTTGGAAAAACTCAGGAAATGTGCCATCTTCAGTGCATATAGAGGGCAACACATCATGTAGCAATTTCCGATATCCGGTGGCATTGAGGTTTCCATTGATGAAGAATGGCCACGCTACCTTTGTATCCCATATACTACAGAATACCATCAATGTTTGTGTTTCAACAGTCTTATAGGGATTTATCCATTGTGGGTTAATGTCAGACCAATAGCAATGGTTTTATTTTTTAACTTCACCATTCACAAAAAAAGTTTGCCTCATCACTGAACATAATGTTCTGTGTAAACTGAGGGTCCTATTCCAATTTTTGCTTTGCCCAGTCTGCAAATTCAGTGTACCGATCTGGGTCATCCTCGTTGAGATGCTGCAACAGCTGGATTTTGTAAGGCTGACATTTATGAGTAGCTAATATCTGCCAAAGGGATGTTCGACTATTGCCACTCTCCAATGACATAGGCGAGTGCTACGCTGTGGGCTCTTGCTGAATGAAGCTACGACAGCCACTGATATTTCTTCATTAGTGACAGTTTTCTTGCATCCGCATTTTGGCAAATCCAACACTGAACCTGCTTCACAAAATTTGGCAAGCAGTTTGCTAACTGTAGCATGGGAGATGAGTGGTCTCATAGGGTGTCTTGCATTGAAATCTGCTGCAATGACTCAGGTACTGCATTCACCAGACATCAACATAATTTCTATCCACTCATGTTTTAACCTCTCCGACATGTCAATGGTTGTAAACAAAGAGAAACTTGTAAATAACTCATTAAAAAATAAAGTTATGTTAAAACCAAGCAAATCAATGAAATTCTCAATACGTTTGATGTGTCACATGACCCTCTTCCCATTGAAAAAAATAAAGTTGGATCCAAAATGGCCAACTTCAAAATGGCTACCATGGTCACCACCCATCTGGAAAAATTTTCCTCCTCCCATATACTAATATGCCACAAACAGGAAGTGGATATCACCAACCATTTTTACTTAATTTAGGTGTATCCATATAAGTGACCCACCCTGTATATGTAGGACTATGTGGAGCCTATTTAACTATGTGGAAGACTATAAGGTGTATTATACTATAGCTTGGTCTAGGGGAGTGCATTATACCATATAGAGCAATATAGCGTGCATTATAATACTATATGGAATGCAATGTGGGCCCATTATACTATATGGGCATCTATAGAGGGTGCATAAAACTATATGAAGAACTGTGTGGGGCAATACTATAAGAAAAGCTATGTTGGGTGCATTATCAAATTTCATGGGCTATGAGGAGGCCATTATACTATTTGAAGGGCTATGTGGGGGCCATTATAATATTCGGTGGGCAATGAGGGAGCCTTTATACTTTATTGAGGGCTATTCCGGGCCATTACTCTGTAAGCAACTAATTTTACAGTGTGAAGGTTTGTGTTGGGTCCATTATACTGTGCAGAGGACTGTGTCGTGGCCATTATACTGTTTGGACAGCTAGAGGAGGCCATTAAAAAGAATGTGAAGAGGTGCAGTGTCCATCATACTGTATATAGGCCCTTTATACTGCATGGAGAACTGTGTGGGATCACAGTTAGAGATCATATATTTTGGGTTTACTATACTTTGACTGGGTAGTTGAGGGTGGGTACAGAAGGGTAATTATATGTGTGGAGGATACTGTGGAGGAATTCACTATGGGGATATCATAAAATGTAGTGAGGCACTTTTGTTGGCATCTTACTTTATGCATGAAATTAAATGGGAATCTAGGGGCTTCAATAGGAAGAAATTAATTCTGTAACTGCTGCAAAGCTGTGGGATATGTTCTTTTGTGACCCAGCCAAATATTAATTTGATTTTTGTGTGTGGGGGGGGAGCAATTAGAACTTCTGCTATGTGGCCCCATGATTTCTATGTATTAACCTGGAGGTGTCCTCTTAAATTGCTGGGGCAGATGCCAGCAGCTGACTCTGATGTGCCTGCTATGTGCGACACATGACTTTTGCTGCTATTTGCCACCTGTGACTTGCATGCCAATGTTAGCTGCCAGTCTTACATTTCAGCTGAATGTGTGTCCTTGGATGCACTTCCAGCTGAAATATGTACAGACTTATTGGCGGCCTCTCCCTGCTTGTTCGCAGTCGCACCCTTTTGACCGTGATAACTTTGCCCCTGCATCCATCCATACCACCCCTTGATAGGTGCCATTTTAGCAACAACTAAAAAAATCAATATTATGTATTTCACCTGTTAAGTCATTTTAAATTCTTGACTAATTATTGTCTAAAATAATATCTGTCATAAAATAGCATTATTTTTCTTTAAAGTAGCAAGGCCTCTCAAATTCTGTCCAGCTGCTCAGAGTGAGATATAAGCTAGACATGTTCATTGTTTTCTCGAATGCATGCGCCTACATGATCCTAAAATGTGTAGCACTTTAGGCCCAGTCACACATAACGACGCACCAGCGATCCCAATAACGATAACAATGTGCAGAAATCGCTGGTCCGTCGTTTTTCACATCGCTGGTAAGATGTCAAACAGGTGTCTCACCAGCGATGTGAAAAATGACGCATTAGTGATCCAGAATTATACCGAGGTTGTTGTGAATTGTCACTCCATAGTGTAGCATTGAGATCGTTGGTCATTGTCCCTGTCAAACACAGCGATGTAGCAATCCCAGCGGGAGCGCAACGACGTAGAAATGATCCAGAGCAGTGTGTAACGATCAACGATCTCACAGCAGGGGCCAGATCGTTGGTACGTGTCACACAGAATGAGATCACTAACGGGATCGCTGTTGCGTCACAAAATCTGTGACACAACAGCGATCTCGTTAGCAATCTAGTTATGTGTGACAGGGCCTTTGCTGTCTGATCTCTGGAAATTACCTGTCCTTTCAGCTTGTGATCAGATATATTCGGTTAGCCTAAATATTATTTTTGTAGTTTTAAAAATTAACATTCACTTTAATTTTTATTTCATAATTGAATGCTGCTTATTAAAATAAGCAACTTTGCAACATATCTTAATAGAGAAATCAACTTATTTCCTCCCTTGAATTGATCTTTTCCTCTCAATTGATGGGTACAATGTGTATTCAGAAAAAACAGAATTTCAGATTACTGAGATAGGAGATGACGGGAGGTGCTTTTAAAATTCCACAGTGTGGAGCAGCTAATGAAAGATAGACATTTACACTAAGTCTCCTGAAACAACAGTTAGAACTCTGTATCGAAAATTATGAGCACCAAATGTCATTAGCTATCTCATTAATATAAAATCTTGTTTTCACCAAAGACATAATAATGCTAGAGGAAAATGGTGCAAGCTGTTGCGAATGCATTATGTATGGATCCCTAATGATTTTTATCAATCTTCTCCTGGCCCAAAAACCTAATAGGATCGATAGATAGATAGATAGATAGATAGATAGATAGATAGATAGTTTACCGGTAGATAGAAATTAGAAAAGGGGAACATCACAAACCTGTTGGTATATGGGTGCTAAGCCTTGAAGAAACCAAATCCAGGGTTGTGATAAAATAAATCAAAGTAAACTGGCAGCAATCCAAAGGATAAAGCAAAAAAATGTGGAATTTTAATAGCCCACATAGCACAACGTTTCAGCTTTGTTGTACTTTACAAAGGCTGACATAGTCGAAACGTTGTGCCACATGGACTTTTAAAATTCCACATTTTTATTGCTTTAACCTTCAGAGTGCTGCCTATTTCTTTGATTTAGATAGAGAAAGATAAAAAAATAATTTTGTTAATATTTTCTCTGTAGGTGGATGGTAACATCTTGGTCAACATGTTCACAAAGCTGTGGAGGAGGTGTCCAAACCCGTCGTGTGACATGCCAAAAGATAACTGGTGGAGGCATCCAGGTTCCAGTTTCAAACAATGTCTGTATATTGTCTGCAAAGCGTCCTGTTGATAGTCAGAGCTGTAGCAGACAACTGTGTGTAGAGTGGGCCACATCTTCATGGGGACAGGTAAGAAGATGGAAATGTACTACACCTTGAGATCTAGTAGGGTTAACATTGTGACTGTGGAATACCAATACAATTGTCTTATACAGTCAATGTTAGGGAGCTTTATCATATGGTCTAATAGATCTTTAAAGTAAGGACTATAAAATCTTAGAATGTGGCTGGCTAAGAACTGTCTAAATAAAGGGCCTTGTACATGCCACAATATTGGTCAAAGACATCCATGCCAAGTGTAAACATCCGGTGATCTCGTTGATCGCATCTTTTGGGGCAATATAAAAATCTTTGTCAACAGCACTTTCACTATGAGAAGGGTAAACAAGGTAGTTCTTACAAGTTGCAAGTCCACAATGTAGCAAGTCAATTGGTTCTTATATGTTATGATCTTCACACATCTGTTAAATAAGGACATTTCTCACATCAGAAGGCCAGGTCTAACTCTGGTTAGCATCTATCCAAAAATACAGTCCGTAAAAATAGCGCCTTGTTCGTAAAAAAATAAAATGAAATGTTCCTAATTTTTTAAAAGTTTTTTTTTACTATAATTGTTATCATTTTATAGTTTACAGTGAATGCAGCTGATGTTGACTTATCAGAATTATGGGTTGTAGACATGGATCACTTATAATGAAGATGATTTATTATGATCTTACAATGTATTCATAAAAATTATTTTCTGTCCATGATTTTTTGGTAAGATGTGGAGAAAAAATAAAAAGTCAAGTTGGCAACCCTTGTCTAGCTATATACAGTAGCATAACTAACGTCCGATGGGCTCTGGTGCAAAATTTGAACCATGCGCCACCAATGACTTGTACGTTGATGTCAGCTGCCGGAACTCTGATTGGCCAACAATGTGCATTAAAGTGCAGGTCTCTGTGCCACAATACATTTCAGCTGAATGAACTGGCGTCCTCTGAGGCATATCCAGCTAAATTAGCCGCTGGTGTTGGTGTTGCCTTCACCCTCAATATGCCCCTGGCTATATATATGCCTATTAAGCAGTTAGATCAGGTTGGGAGACCCAGTGATCGAGCTCTGTTGCAATGTGAGATACTAGTATGTGTGAAATCGGTCTTACACTTATCTTACTTTTTTTTTCCGATATCTACGTTCCACTGGAAATAAAAGGAAACTATCTTTAACAAGAAACTCATAGTATATAATATTTTTCTGCCAATGTAAAAGGAGCTCAAGACTCAACATTAATCAATATGAGGCAGAGAACAAAAAGAACACTTCCAAGGCACCAAGCCACTAATCGTCTTCAATATGTCATATTTAGTGTACTCTGTAAGGGAACTTTCAGATGGGGAATAAAAGTATTTTAATTGAAAACATAAACATATATGTGTGCTGTCAAATGTGCATTTCTTATCTTCTTCAGAGTAGCCTTTTATGTTACAAACTATGCCCTCAGGCATTTGGACGCAGTTTGTTGTTACTTGATTGTCTTTTATGTGTTCTTGAGCCAACTGCACTGACAGAGGCATCGCAAGGTGTCACAAGAGCCATGGATCAGAGGTCCTTCCTCATGTGCTGTACATGTGGGGTTTTTATGACTATCCTCTCATGTGGATACTTAGCCATTCCCAGGGTAATATCTTAAAGTTAAGTGTGCTATTTTAGCATAATACATAGCACAGGATATAATACATAGTACAAATATAAAATAGGCTGTAAAATGAATTTTTCCCAATTTTTGGGTGCTGCTCTGAAAGTTATATAGACATTTTACAACTCCTTTAATGAAGTTTCATAATGCGTACAATGCAGACTGTACCTCCACTTGTTCCCAATTTCATAGAATACCATATATTATACTAAAGTGTTCCTTCCTAGAAAATTGCTTCTACGTGTAAATATATCCAAATTACAGGACTCTACAGAGGCACCATACAGTGGCACAAAGGGACTGTGGCTATGCAACGGTGCATGTTCTCTTACTATGGCTTTATGTTAAGGCCACCAATCCTGTGGTTATCAGACGTAGGCTAGGGTCAGACTTGGGAGCTTGCATCCGTTGGAAGGATGCATTAAAGGATTCTTTTTTTTCCCCTTGCCATTTGCATGGCATGTATGTTCATTTTTAGCGCATGTGTTAACACATGCATTTCCCATAGACTCCCATGTTAAAAAAACGCATGCGTTTTTGCAAAAGCACCAAAAAATGCTGCATACCATATTTTTTTAGTGCACTTGCAAAAACGCATAGCGTCAAAATCATTGCACTTTGTCATTACGTTTTTTCCATTGGAGTCTATGGGTGCGTTAACAAATGCTTTTTTGCAGATTGGCACATAAAAATAGCGCATGCATTTAGCAAATGCATGACGCAAGTCTGACCCTAGCCTTAGTTGTCGTCAGGGGAAAAGAAGGATCAAACTTGTTATATGCTATGGCTTCTCTCTCCCCATAAAAACATGTGAATGTTTGGCAGAGCTTAGCATGCATGTGTATGGGTGAGCCAGGAGAAATAACTTTGAGACAAACAAGCTAGGTTGTTGCATCATGTTTGGACCATGCATATGTGACTCCATTGAAAGTTTCTTTTAAACCCCAGAAGTATGGAATTTAGATGTGGCTCCAACGAGATCATTCTGAAATGAGGCAGTAAGAGTCACTTCACACTCCATCTAGCCTTTATTCCAGTGATGTTGTAAAAAGACAGACTCCATCTGCCTATTATTGTGATTGGCTCCATTGGGGGCTCATCTAAATCCTGCTTTTCGGTGGTTTAGACAGAACTTCTAATGTAGTCTGAGGATACCTTTACACGCGGCAACTTTTCTAGGAATTTCACTGGCAACTTACTGGTTGCAGTGAAATCATGGACACATTGTTCTATCTTGTTGCTGTGTACAAATTGAACAATGTCTCCATGATTTCACTGCAACCAGTAAGTTGCCAGTGAAATTCCTAGAAAAGTTGCCGTGTGTAAAGGTACCTTTACTTGTGTGGCCTAAAAGTGTTGTGGACAGGTGCTAAGGTGTATGTGCACATGCAGCATATAACACGTATTAAGACATATTTTCTACTCTTGTCATCGAATTAGTTATAAACATCTTGTACCATATAGTTATATTTTTTCTTTTCCTCCACTTAACTTAGATGTTTCGATATCATTACATTATTAGCCTGGGAGTTAACACAGTCATTATAGAAGGAAGACATTGCATACTCTGAATCTTGCATCATGCAAAATTACATAAAAGACATTAAACTCCCAGCGGTAATGAGATTGATTCATTTGCTTCTAAATTAAAATGAGCAGATTGCCTAACCGCACCCTTAACAGTGCATTACTAGAAAGTGATAGAAGATTGATTTTCCATAAATAAGTGTTTTGTCATCTATGTGAATGCTGTGCCTTCTTTCAGTTTCTATGGTACATTTTAGTCATCCATCCATTTTTCTGTATGTTAAAATGATATCTTTACCTGTTTGTTTAGTGCCATGGACCATGTATAGGACCACGAACAGCTGTACAGCATAGACAGGTCTACTGTCAAACACGAGATGGAGCGATCATATCTCCAGAACCGTGTCAGATCTTACCCAGGTAATCAAACAGACTGATAGAAATATTTTCTTTATTAATCAATGTAAATATTTTCTAAGAAGTAAAAAATAGAAATGATCAATATAATCATCAATATCAATATTTTCTACTAATAAATAATCAATAGAAATTATTAATAGAAATATTTTCTTCTTATATACAGTGCATTGTGAAAGCATTTGGCCCCCTTGAACTTTTCAATCTTTTGCCACATTTCAGGCTTCAAACATAAAGATATAAATTCAAATTTTTTTGTCAAGAATCAACAACAAGTGGGACACAATCGTGAAGTGGAACCAAATTTATTGGGTATTTTAAACTTTTTTAACAAATAAAAAAGTGAAAAATGGAGTGTGCAATATTATTCGGCCCCTTTACTTTCAGTGCAGCAAACGCACTCCAGAAGTTCAGTGAGGATCTCTGAATGATCCAATGTTGTCCTAAATGACTGGTAATGATAAATACAATCCACCTGTGTGTAATCAAGTCTCCATGTAAATGCACCTGCTCTGTGATAGTCTCAGGATTCTGTTTTAAGTGCAGAGAACATCATGAAGACCAAGGAACACACCAGACAGGTCCGAGGTACTGTGTGGCAAAGTTTAAAGCTGGATTTGGATACAAAAAGATTTCCCAAGTTTTAAAGATCTCAAGGAGCACTGAGCAAGCGATCATATTGAAATGGAAGGAGTATCAGACCACTGCAAATCTACCAAGACCCGGCCATCCCTCTAAACTTTCATCTCGAACAAGGAGAAGACTGATCAGAGATGCAGCCAAAAGGCCCATGATCACTCTGGATGAACTGCAGAGATCTACAGCTGAGGTGGGAGAGTCTGTCCATAGGACAACAATCACTCACTGCACAAATCTGGCCTTTATGGAAGAGTGGCAAGAAGAAAGCCATTTCTCAAAGATATCCATAAAAAGTCTCGTTTGAAGTTTGCCACAAGCCACCTTGGAGACACACCAGAAATGTGGAATAAGGTGCTCTGGTCAGATGAAACCAAAATCGAACATTTTGGCCGCAATTAGGGATGAGCGAGTAGTGAAATATTCGGACTCGCTATACTCATAACGAGTAGGTACAAAGGGGTACTCATTACGAGTAGCGAGTCTAATGGAAGTCAATGGGAAATGTGAGTAATGTCTCTTCTGGACCCTATACAGCAGTCTGGGGGCTGAGGAAGAGGCTGAAATGGGTGCATGATTGATTAAAAGCCGACGGTAAAAGCCTCCGCTACCCCATCGAGTCCCATCCCGATCCTGAGTTAGGACCGGGCGGGGAGCGCAGCACAAGGGAGCGAGGAGCGAAGGACCCCGGCGGGAAAGCTGGTGGTGAGAAGACTTCACCGCTGGCTTTCCTGTGCAGTTCTGCGCTTCCTGCTCCCTGATGCCCCCTCCCCGCTCCCTGGTTCTACACTGCCCGCCCGGTCCTAATTTAGGATCAGGTGGAGAGGCGGTGGGGAGTGGGGAGGGAGCATCAGGGAGTGGGGAGTGCAGCACTGCACAGGAAAGCTGGAGGTGAAGTCTTCCCACTGCTGGCTTTCCCGCCGGATATTTCAACTGAACAGCTGAGGTATCAGCTGATGCTGATCAGCCGTTCATTTGAAGCAGCCACACGGTGCTGTCAGGGTTCATGTGAGTTCATGCTTGACAGTATGAACTCACATGAACTTTTCCACGGCCGCACAGCTCAGCTACATCTCATGAATTTTTCCTAAAAATTTCAACGTGGCCTTCACCGTTTTTTTGTACGCCAGCCAGGTACAGCAGGCAGGAACGGGCTGCCCCCAACCCCCAGCTGCCTATTTGTACCTTGCTGGAAATAGAAATATAGGGAAGCCCTTTGTTTTATTATTTGATGAATGTCATGAAATAATAAAAAAAAATATGTGGGGCTTCGCGCTATTTCTGTGTCCAGCCAGGTACAACTAGGCAGCTGGGGGCTGGTTCCAAAATTCATGGGGTCACGCCAATATTAGAAGTGACCGCCATGAATTTCTATTAAAGTGTTAAAAAAAAAACACAACACAGAGAAAAAAAGTTTTATTAGAAAAAAAAATAAAACACTTAGAGACTCCATCTTTATTAAAAAAATAATCTTCTGTCTGACGTAGTCCAATCCAGTTTTCTTCTTTAGCTCAGCTACATCTCTGGTAGAGAACCTCTATCAGAGATGTAGCTGAGCTGTGCGGCCGTGGGAAAGCTTATGTGAGTTCATGCTGTCAAGCATGAACTCACAGGAACCCTGAGAGCACCGCGCGGCTACTTCAAATGAACAGCTGATCAGCATCAGCTGTTCATTTGAAATAACTGTAGGGAAAGCCAGCAGTGAGAAGACTTCACCGCCGGCTTTCCTGTGCGGTGCTGCGCTGCCCACTCCGTGATGCCCCCTTCCTGCTCCCCCGCCACCTCTCTGCCCGATCCTAAGTTAGGACGGTGCGGTGAGTGCAGAACCAGGGAGTGGGGAGGGGGCATCAGGGAGCGCAGCACAGAACGGGAAAGCCAGCGGTGAAGTCTTCTTAACACTGGCTTCCCCGTCCAGGTCCTTTGCTCCCTGCTCCCTTGTTCTGCACTCCCCGCCCGGTCCTAACTCAAGATTGAGGTGGGACTCGGCGGGGGGAGCAGAGGATGGGGATGGGAGGCGGAGGATTGGGCTGAATGATTGTTTAAAAGCCGGCGGCTTTTTACCGCCGGCTTTTAAACAATCATGCACCCATTTCAGCCTATTCCTCAGCCCCCAGACTGCTGTATAGGGTCCAGCAGAGACATTAATCGCATTTCCCAATGACTTGCATTGTTCTTGTTACTCCTAGCGAGTATTCACAAGGAAACTCGCGGAGTAATGAGTAGCCCGAGTACCGTACTATTCGGCGAGTACCGAATAGTAACAAGCATACTCGCTTATCCCTAGCCACAATGCAAAATTATATGTTTGGCGTAAAAGCAACACAGCTTATCACCTCCAAAACACCTCCCCCACTGTCAAACATGGTGGTGGCAGTATCATAGTTTGGGCCTGTTTTTCTTCAGCAGGAACAAGGAAGATGGTTACAATTGATGGAAAGAATAAAGGAGCCAAATACAGGACCATTCTGGAAGAAAACCTGTTGGAGTTTGTAAAAGACCTGAGACTGGGACGGAGATTTATCTTCCAACAAGACAATGATCCCAAACATAAAGCAAAATCTGCAATGGAATGGTTCAAAAATAAATGTATCTAGGTGTTAGAATGGCCAGGTCACAGTCCAGACCTGAATCCAATTGAGAATCTGTGGAAAGAGCTGAAAACTGCTGTTCGCAAACGCTCTCCATCCAACCTCACTGAGCTCCAGCTGTTTTGCAAGGAAGAATGGGCAAGAATTTCAGTCTCTCGATGTGCAAAACTGATAGAGACATACCCCAAGCAACTTGCAGCTGTAATCGCAGCAAAAGGTGGCGCTACAAATTATTAACTCAAGGGGCCGAATAATATTGCGCGCCCCACTTTTCAGTTTTTTAATTGTTAAAAAAGTTTTAAATATCCAATAAATTTCGTTCCACTTCACGATTGTGTCCCACTTGTTGATTCGTCACAAAAAAATTAGAATTTATATCTTTATGTTTGAAGCCTGAAATGTGACAAAAGGTTGAAAAGTTCAAGGGGGCCGAATACTTTCACAAGGCACTGTATCATGAATAGAAATGATCAATTTAAATATTTTCTACTAATAAGCGATATTACGCCTTGGCATTTTGTACATCACTTGTCATAGGGTAAATGCTGTAAACTGCCTGATCTTTTTCTTTTCAGTTCAACATTGTATATGCTTATATTAACATATGTTACTATGTTTCTGAGATTATTACACTAGAATATCTGTTTTAAATTGCCCTGTAAATGAACTCAGAATAGGATAAGCATGCTCAATTTCATCTAGTGATTTCCTGAGGAAAATATTGGGATGCTTTAGGTTTCCTAGCAATCAGACTGTAAGCTCTTTAAGCCACCAAGCCTTTGGAGTAATTTGCTTGTATCTTCAGTCCCAGTGTCCAATTGTGTACTTTTGGTTCTGTAATTTACTGTAGATGTATATTATAACATAGTTTTCATCAATCTTAAGAGCCTGGATTGTAATAAAAGGAAGCATGATGTGTTTAGGTAAAACTTAATAATATACACCTAAAAGTCTTCCTCCAAAGCTTGTAGCGCTAATGGGATAGAAATTATTACACCAATGCGTAGCTAAATTTAAAAAGCAGAGCTTGAGACTATTTACTCAACAGCATTATTTTAGGTAAAACTTGCAGTGCTGTTTAGTTTGGCATATTATAAGCAACAGGTTACATCACTAATATTATTTCCTGTAGCTTTCTACTAGATTCTATTGGAATGCACACAGCTCAACATTATCAATGAATACCCAAAATTCAAGAAGGAGTATGATGGTCAATAAACTAGAACTGTAGAAAAAAGACCGGACATCAACAATCATACGTTAATGTAATGCTGCTAAGCTAAAATTTAAAATAATGAGCATAAAGTTTTTAGTTTAACATTCTGAACAGACTGTTTGTAGCCCATTATCACGTCATGGTGATCCTTTCAGTGGCTGCATAGCGTTAAAGGAGCAGCTCCATGTGCTAACCACCATCAGTGCACAAGTAGGGCGGGTGACCAAACCACCATCAGTGCACCAGTAGGGCGGGTGACCATACCACCATCAGTGCACCAATAGGGCGGGTGACCTGGTGCCCCACAGCAACCCATGCCGCAAGTCCCCATGAGTCCAGGCCAGACCACTTCACCAGCACTGCCCCCCACCTCCCCATAACAATAGCCACCACACTACACCAACACAAAGAATAGATTTAAAACACTCCCCATCCACCTGTTCTCAGACTGATCTGAGACTAAAAATAGGCGGAAACCCTCTCCTGCTAATTTAAAAATACTTGGATCAAATGGAATTGGGTTGGTCCAAGTAAAACAAAAAAGGACGCTCTTTTGTGGTTAAATCAAAGTTGATTAGGAGTCATATATATTTAAGGAAATATATCAATAAATGTGCATTTTAGTATATAGATATTATAACAAGCTAATATAGATTATTGATGAGGCTAATAGCCCAAAATACAGTATATAAAGCAAATATATAAGGTAATCTATCAACTGATATTAATACTACAAGAAACACACATTACATATGGCAATGATGCAGTATTTTGAAGTAGTAGGGAAAAAAATATAATATAAAAAACACAATATCCTAAATTAAGAGTGAGATAAAAAGTGGAAATAAGGAAAGAAAAAAAAAAGAGGGCGAGGGTGGTTAGAGCAGTGAGACAGAGGTATCCCCACACACATCTCCACAGCACTACATGACATACATATTCAAAATACCCAATATAAAATTGTCAGCCATGTTTGAAATTGTAGGAAGTCCCCCAACAAGGACCAACTGATTCAGGCATTAGAAAACAGGTCAAAAGGTTCCATTCACACTGTGCATTTTTGGTCTATTTTTTCCCATCACTTTTTGTAGCCAAAAACAGGAGTGGGTGATAAATAGAAAAGTGGTGCCCATGATTATATTATACTTTTCCTCTGACTGTTCCACTCCTGGTTTTGGCTACAAAAACCAATGAGCAAAAACTGACTAAAAACGTACAGTGTGAATGTAGCTTAAAGGGACACTGTCAGGTCATTTTTCAGTATGATACTAATAATACCCTTGAATAGGGCCTGGGCAGTCCTTTCAAAAAGATGTAAAATCATTATTGTACCGTTTGTAGTTTCCTTGTTATCACCATTGTCAGACTCTGCAGGCAGCTGCTGCATTAGTCCTGTCCCATTATAAGCTGAGACGATTAGTCCTGTGCTGTATAAAATGTCATGTAATTATGCACACCTTCTCTGCAGCTCTCTCCTCCCTCCTCTCTTTGCTAACAGTGCAGTGTCAGGTTTCACTTACAGGTCTGTTCAGTTGATATTACTATGGAGGAAGAGAGCTACTGCAGGTCTGCCTTATCTAAACTCCATTTGTTTCTGTAAAGCAGATAAGCAGATATCCTGCTATGCTGTGACAGTTTCTGTGTTGTAGTTCACCTTTTGTGATGCTGCACACACAGAGCAGAGAAGAGAATACAGCCCCTCCCACTGATCTCCTGTGCTGTGATGTGACATGCATATTCATGCATGGGGAGGGGACAGCAGTGAACTAAGTGGATCATTCACTGTGATTGACAGATGGAATGAATCTCTTTATTTGAAATTTGCAGTGGATAGGAGGGGAATATACATAAAAGAAATACTTAAATAGAGAGTTTAGAGAGAGGAATTAGAAAATGATATCAGTTACACGTGGATTTTTGACCTGACAGTTTTCCTTTAAGAAGAGTGGTCTGTTGTCATGAAATTCTCCATACATATTATGTCATTTAAAAACGCTATAAACTCAGATATAGAAGGAATCACAGAGGTTTTCTAATGATGAGAGAAAAGGCAGTTAGGTGTAGTAATAAAATGTCTCAGAAGCCCACGGGAGGGGCAGTGCCAACACCACTGTAAAGGCACTGGCACAAGATATGAATATAAATATTCTTTTACTTGAAGGAAATATAGTGATAGAGTAGGGGTTGTCTTAATAGTGGTCAACCCCTTTAATAATATTTCATTTCATTAATTAACTGTTTTTGAGATATCTTAATAAATTGTGAATAATTTGATCTTCACAAAGTGTTTTTTTTTTCTTTCACCCAGGCCGCTAAATACACAGAACTGCATGGCAGACATGTGCAGTGTACAGTGGAGAGTATCTCCTTGGACGCTATGCACAGCCACTTGCGGCAGCTATGGTTTCCAGTCTAGACGTGTTGAATGTATTCATCATCGAACTGGCAAGTCTGTTCAAGAGCATATGTGTTCCTGGAGACCTCGGCCTTCAAACTGGCAACGCTGCAACATGGCACCTTGTGAGAACGGTATGAGCTGTAAGGGCTGGATTTATTAAGGTACGATATAAGTGGGTTTCAAGGCCCTTTGACATGATTACCCAAATTACTGATTGACAATATTGTGTGTAAAATGCCCGGTTGTACAGCAGTAGTCTTTACTCCAATGTCCTCACAGCTTACACAGTGTCATTCAGTGGTCATGTTTGCGGCACACAGTTATCTGTTGATTTGCTGTCAATTTGTCTTCAAATTGCCTGCATTGCTGCATATTCACATCCCACAAACATCGCACCTTAGCAAATGCAGCCATAAGTAAAATCCTTAATGCTATTTTATTGAGTTTGACTTGTGCTAAGTTATTATAGCTGTCTTATAAATTGATAATTCAAGATTGTGTGCCATGAAGTACAAATTGCTACACTCTGACCATTACCTAAAGGGGTTCAGGAGGCTAAGATCTGGAGTATTAAATTCAGAAGAAGGATTTAGGGAACCTGTTAGTTCCCCAAGCATGCAAAATTAGCACAATAACGTTATATTGGATTAGTCCCTTGTTAGAACACAGTCGTTTGTATCCTACACAAACATTTCAAAAGTAAAAATCAACTTTTTATGCATCATTTATTATATGCCAAGACTAGCAGTGTATCACTTCTAAGTGGCCATTCTGGCCTCACATCCTGTAATTAGGTCTAAAACAACATGTTTGAAATCCTTCACACAATCCATGGCATCTGGCAGAAATCTTGCTTGCCTAATGCCTGGGCATGCTCAACTCTGCTTGCCCAGAAAGTCATAGTAATGCCAGTTCTCTTGGCCACCAGCCCTGGAGGAACTCTCTGGTATTTCAATGCACACTGATTGTCACTGTCTTCCTGGGCATGCACAGTTGGTCAATGAAGCTAGGACGAGTACACCTGTCTTGTGAAGACAAGCAGGACACAGGCAAGATTCTGCCAGTTCTAAGATGCCATTGTGTGGCATGATGGTCCCTGGGTATGTTTACTGGGTCTTTTGCTAGTATAGGAAAAGTAATACCCACTTGACAAGTCTTGGCTAGATTGCATATGAAGAACAGCACATAAAATGTTGATTTTTACAGGATAGGATATTTGTAATAGGACATCAAGGACTTTGTTGTAATCCAAAAATAAGATATTAGAAAATTAAGATGTTTGGAAATAGTGATCCAAATGAAATTCCAAGCAAGTATACCATAAAAATAGTTGATTCAATTGTTATGAAAATACGTACAACACAATTTGGCTTTTATAAACCATAAGCTTCCATCAGGTACACCAAAAATATATTGATAAAAGTGGCTCTTATCTTTACCAATGCTCGATTTACGTAGACCTAAAATAAGGGAGTGTTCTTCTGAAGGAAGGGGCAGTGAATGATACACCACACCTAACCCAAACTAAATGTTATTCCTTGCTTCTGAAAAAGATATATATATATTTCCCTTCTTTTTCTCATCACCATATATAAAACCCTTTTCCCTTCTTTTTCTCATCACCATATATAAAACCCTTTTTCTTCTTTTTCTCATCACCATATATAATCATGATAGCTCATACTTTATGTGATATAAATAATTGTATATTTATATACTATCTCTTTTTTCTCTTTCTTTTTTTATGTTTGCCTTTAACAAAAAAATCCCTCTCTGTTGGTTAAACTCTTTAAATGTATAGTTACAGTGTCTTGTGAAAGTATTCGGCCCCCTTGAACTTTTCAACTTTTTGCCACATTTCAGACTTCAAACATCAAGATATAAATTCTAATTATTTTTGTCAAAAATCAACAAGTGGGACACAATTGTGAAGTGGAACAATATTTTAAACTTTTTTAACAAATAAAAAACTGAAAAGTGGGGCGTGCAATATTAATCATCCCCCTTGAGTTAATAGCTTTGTAGCGCCACCTTTTGCTGCGATTACAGCTGCAAGTCGCTTGGGGTATGTCTCTATCAGTTTTGCACATCGAGAGACTGAAATTCTTGCCCATTCTTCCTTGCAAAACAGCTGGAGCTCAGTGAGGTTGGATGGAGAGCGTTTGTGAACAGCAGTTTTCAGCTCTTTCCACAGATTCTCAATTGGATTCAGGTCTGGACTGTGACTTGGCCATTCTAACACCTGGATACGTTTATTTTTGAACCATTCCATTGTGCATTTTGCTTTATGTTTGGGATCACTGTCTTGTTGGAAGATAAATCTCCGTCCCAGTCTCAGGTCTTTTGCAGACTCCAACAGGTTTTCTTCCAGAATGGTCCTGTATTTGGCTCCATTATTCTTCCCATCAATTGTAACCATCTTCCCTTTTCCTGCTCAAGAAAAGCAGACCCAAGCCATGATGCTGCCACCACCATGTTTGACAGTGGGGATGGTGTTTTGAGGGTGATGAGCTGTGTTGTTTTTACGCCAAACATATGGTTTTGCATTGTGCCCAAAAACTTTGATTTTGGTTTCATCTGACCAGAGCACCTTATTCCACATGTTTGGTGTGTCTCCCAGGTGGCTTGTGGCAAACTTCAAACAAGACTTTTTATAAATATCTTTGAGAAATGGCTTTCTTCTTGCCACTCTACCATAAAGGCCAGATTTGTACAGTATATGACTGATTGTTGTCCTATGGATAAACTCTACCACCTCAGCTGTAGATCTCTGCAGTTCATCCAGAGTGATCATGGGCCTTTTGGCCTCATCTCTGATCAGTCTTCTCCTTTTTCGAGATGAAAGTTTAGAGGGATGGCCAGGTCTTGGTAGATTTGCAGTGGTCTGATACTCCTTCCATTTCAATATGATCACTTGCACAGTGCTCCTTGAGATCTTTAAAACTTGGAAATTTTTTTTTGTATCCAAATCTGGCTTTAAACTTCACCACAACAGTATCTCGGACCTGCCTGGTGTGTTCCTTGGTCTTCATGATGCTCTCTGCACTTTGAAACAGAACCCTGAGACTATCACAGAGCAGGTGCATTTATACGGAGACTTGATTACACACAGGTGTATTCTATTTATCATTACCAGTCATTTAGAACAACATTGGATCATTCAGAGATCCTCACTGAACTTCTGGAGTGAGTTTACTGAAAGTGAAGGGGCCGAATAATATTGCACGCCCCACTTTTCAGTTTTTTATTTGTTAAATAAGTTTAAAATATCCAATAAATTTCGTTCCACTTCACGATTGTGTCCCACTTGTTGTTGATTCTTCACAAAAAAATTTGAATTTATATCTGAAGCATAAAATGTGGCAAATGGTTGAAAAGTTCAAGGGAGAAGAATACTTTCATAAGGCACTGTATATCACTTTAATAAACTACCCACTAGTAAAAATGTACCACCATGGAAATGTGGATAAGCTGCATATTAAAGCAAAAAAAAAAAAAATGAAAAAATCTCAAAAATATTTTGTAAAAAATAATGTTAACAAAAGTTTTGGGGGAACATTTTTTTTTCAAATAAAGAATCAAACAAAAAACAACTGCATATTACAATAATAACTGGTATATTATTCAATTTAACATGTTGAAATTGATCTCCATTTATTTAAATATGTTGAACTATGTCATTTAGAATAAGATATTTTAATAATACAGTAGCAGTTACGTAACCTTGGGGAACCTGACTAGTTGCCTTTAACAGACCTTGAAAAAATTACATGGAGGGGATAAGCTGGTCAGCTAACAAAATAATTGCTCTGCCTGTTTAAAGGAAACACTAGTCCATCTCATTGAATTAGAATATCATCAAAAAGTTAATTTATTTAAGTAATTCAATACCTAAAGTGAAGCATATATTATATAGAGTCGTTAAAGAGTGATCTATTTCAAGTGTTTATTTCGGTTAATGTTGATGATTATGACTTAGAGCCAATAAAAACCCAAATGCCATTATTTCAGAAAATTAAAGTAGGTGGGATGAAGGGTTAAAAACTGTGCTGCCATATTCCACAAGACATCAAAGGGTAAATATAATATTGATTTATTAGTCAACATGTTTCAGGGCTTCCAGAAGTGCCCCGAAATATGGCAATATGATATTGATTTTTTGATGATATTCTAATTCATTGAGATGCACAAGTACATATTAGACTCCATACTCCGTCAGAGCCATAGACAGTTGTACAAAGAATGGGATAAATGGGATATAGAATGTATAGATAATAATTGCTATTCTTAGTTTAATGAGTCAATAATGCACATAAAGGGCACTTGTTATAAAGGAAAAAGGAACTTTTAATAACATGTAAAAGTTTCTCATAAATTGATAAACTAGTGGTCAGTAAGATTATCTATATCAAATTAAACTCCATATGCAAATTACCTCTTCAAAGAGGACTGGATTTCTAATGCCACCTATTCGAAGTAGTAGTGCTACAAGTTAATGACTTTTAGGCATATTTCATTTCCCAGAGGAGCATGCAAGGCATTTAAGTCTCCTCATACTGGGATGCCAGACCTGACATTTCACTCTCTACATGCCTTAGCCCATAGATCTCCAGTTTTAGCCTCTCACCTAGCTAAATCAGATCTCATATCTTGCTCTGGCAAGGGGCAAAACCTAAAAACACTGTGTCTACAAATAAAGATTCTGGTTTGGCATTAATCCAAAATCTTATGATAAAGTTTGTTAAAGGGTCAATATTGACTCTTAGGATTGCTACTACCAATAAGTGGCACTAGAGTTAAAATCTTCTCTGAAGAGGCAATTTTCGTATTTCATTTTTCAAAGGAGCATGCAAGGCATTTAAGTCTCCTTATACTGGCATGCCAAACCTGGCATGTCACTCTCCACATGCATAAACCTTATCCCTTGATTTTAACTCTGGGACATTATACAGCATTTGCTTACAACCTAAATGTAGTTCGAAGTAGCTTAGTAAAATGTGTGCCTTCCCTGTTAGCCCAAGACAGCCCTAATTGACTCTGATTAGCAAATTGTTGCCAACAAGTCAAGCTTCCTTTGAATCCTGTCAATGTCATTTAGTTTAGCTGATGAGGTTAGTACACAGCTGCTACCTGTCAGGACAAGTACCCTTCAATTAACAGACTTCTGACTATAAATTTACTATCAATATAGTTTTATTTTTTGACTGTTAAAACAACAGACAATATAAGAAATTATTCTCCTACTAAAATCATAGGTATAAAACATCCAGAATATACAGTGCTTTGAAGTACCAACACAAAGTAGCAATTATTTGTGAAGTATATGGAAACGACACATGGTTTTCTAAATATTTTACAAATATAAACCTATAAATTGTGATGTACATTTGTATTCAGCCCCCTTGAGCCAATACTTTGAAGGAACACCCTTCACATTGCTGCCAGTCTTTTGACATATGTCTCTACCTGCTTTGGGATTATCTAACTATACTACCTTTTTCCACATGATAGCTGTGTCTTCTACATGACATTTTGCAAGCAAGACTTCTATTGACTGGCTCTCAAAAATGGCTTTCTTCTTGCCAGTTTTCCATAAAGGCAAGATTTGTGGAGTGTACATATGACTAATAGTTGTCCTACTTCGGACAGATTCTCCCTCCTAAACTGTGGATCTCTGCATTTCCTCCAGAGCTACCATGGGCCTCTTGGCTGTTTTGCTAATTAGTGCTCTCCTTGCTTGGGATGTCAGTTTAGGAAGCCGACACTGTGTGTCCCTGTGGGGGAGGGGGGTATGTGTGGTGTGTGTCTCTGTTGTGTGTGCCTCTTTGTGGTGTGTGTGTCCCTGTGGGGTGAGTGCATGTGTCCCTATAGGGTGTGTATGTGTGTGTGTCCCTGTGGAGGGGTCTTTGTGGTGTGTGTGTGTATCTGTGTTGTGTGTGTCTCTTTGTGGTGTATGTGTGTCCCTGTGGGGTGAGTGCATGTGTTCCTATAGGGTGTGCATGTGTGTGTGTCCCTGTGGGGGGGGGTGTCTGTGTACGGTGTGTGTGTCTCTGTATTGTGTGTGTCTCTTTGTGGTGTGTGTGTTCCTGTGGGGTGAGTGCATGTGTCCCTATAGGGTGTGTATGTGTGTGTGTCCCTGTGGGGGGGTCTGTGTGGTGTGTGTGTGTCTCTTTGTGGTGTGTGTGTCCCTGTGGGGTGAGTGCATGTGTCCATATAGGGTGGCTATGTGTGTGTGTCCCTGTGGGGAGGGGTCTGTGTGGTGTGTGTCTGTATTGTGTGTGTCTCTTTGTTTTGTGTGTGTGTGTGTCCCTGTGGGGTGAGTGCATGTGTCGCTATAGGGTGTGTGTGTGTCCCCATGGGTGTGTGTGTGTCTCTGTGTTGTGTGTGTCCCTTTGTGGTGTGTGTGTGTTTGTTCGGGTGCGTGGTGAGTATCCAATGTTGGGGCTGCACCTTAGCGACTATACACTTGCTGTTACTCTTTGTGTGCGTGTGGTGTGTATACATGTTCCTGTGCCTGGTGAATATCTCATGTTGGGGCCCCACCTTAGTGACTATATGCTGGTATGTGCTGTTAGTCTTTGGCGCTATCATTAAGCCTCTCTCATTCACAACTGTCAACTGGTAACTGTCACTTTTTACCCATTATGTAGATAAGGGCAAAATTGTTTGGTGAATTGGAATGCGTGGGGTTAAAATTTCGCCTCACAACATAGCCTATGACACTCCCGGGGTCCAGACGTGTGACTGTGCAAAATTTTGTGGCTGTAGTTTCGACGGTGTAGATGCCAATCCTGGATATACACACATACATACACACACACATTCAGCTTTATATATTACTAGATGGGTGCCCGATGCACAATGCATCGGGATTCTAGCAGAGCGAGTCTGTGACTCGCAATGGCCGCTTCGCGGCCAATGCTTCGCGCTGCTAAGGCGACTCGCCATGCCCGCTGCGCGGGCATAGCGAGTCGCCTTAGAGCTGCTCGCAATGGCCGCTGCACGGCCAATGCTTCGTTCGTATCCACATGACGACATTGACTCGCAGCGAGTGCGGTCTCAAAAGGGGCAAAAATCCCATTCGTGATTATATAATAGATATAAATTAAAAACAGGTTTTCTCAAATCACTAATTTGGTGACTTATAGAGGCAATTGGTTAGTCAGGATTTTATTTAGGGGTATCAGACTACAGGGGGCTGCATATAAATGCACGTCACAATTTTGAGACTTCCATTTGTAAAATATGTATAAAACCATGTATCACTTCACAAATACTTGGTACTGTGTGTGATATATCACATAAAATCTCAATAAATTCCCAATAAAAGACATTTAAGGTTGTGGGTGTAATGTGAAAAATATGGATTTATGGGATGGAATACTTTTTCTAGGCCATGTATGATACTCTTTATGGCCAACATATTGCTTATGCCTTATGAAATGTATTGCATAAACGTTAATCAGTGGTATGCACTGAGTTCATAGAATGGGTACACTATAATAAATGATGGAATAAATGCTTGGTCTAAAGAGAAGGTCTATTACAGAAATTAGTTATACATAGATTATTAGGGTTCGCATCTTCAATAAACTACACAAAAATCTCCCATAGCAAGCAGCTGCACTGTATAAGAGTGTCGGTAACATCATTTGGCATATAATATACACACATGCCAATGTGATGTCTTATTGGATGTTCATCCATTTTTATATTGCCATACATCTTTCAGCATTATTAAATTCTGCCAATGATTCATACTAAATCAAATCCATATTGCTAGCAGATGAAGCAGTACCGTGCATTAGATCTCAGATTAAGATGTGCTCCGTTCTTAAAACCAAAAACATTGACGTAGTTCACATTTTGCTGTTTTTATTATTACACACATCACAACATTTGCCACACAGGTCTCCAGTACAAAGTCTGATAGAAGCATGTGTAACGATGTACCCTGGTTGTTAACATTTATGCACTTAGCTTGCAATTTTGCATGTTTGGGACAACTATGCACTGTATTTGCCACTTACCATGTTTGGGACCTAAGGTGACATGTTCTTTTTCCATTTTTTTTCTTTTAGTTGATTGCAGAGATACAACCAGGTACTGTGAAAAAGTGAAACAGCTGAAACTTTGTCAGCTTGCACAGTTTAAATCTCGCTGCTGTGGGACTTGTGGGAAAGCATGACGACCATTCAGAAACCTAACTTTGCATTAGCAAGGTAAGGAGACGTGAATAAGAACAGGACTGATCGGCAAGCTTGTGATGATCCCGTGCTTGTTTTTACTTGTGCGCTGGTCAGTCCTTAAAAAGAACTCAACAAGGTGGTCTTCTGCCGGAAGATAGGACGTTCCTGACTCTTATGATCTGAACTGGGGTAATGAGATAAGGACACCAAGCACATATATTTTTGATTGCATTATGGACCTCATTTTGGAGGATGCGGCGGCCTACAAAAGGATTTTCAATCAACATAGGAACAAAAGGGATTATGATGGGACACAAATGATTTGGTGAAAATGGACACCTCCGGATGTATATGTATTTTTGTAATTTTTTTAATTCTATTTTTCTATTGTGCTTTCTCTGCCACCCCACTATATAACACAGAGCACTGCACAATGACGCACACTACAGGAATTAAAGCTGGGACCAATCATCTACTGGAATAAATGGAACCAAATCTGAGAGACTGAGTGTTTCCAACAATCATGGGAAGAACAGCAGCATTGCTTACTAGTGAGCCTGTTTCTTGCACAGATATAACTTTGATGACAAGGGTTATGGGCATAACCCACCATGCAATGATTTGTGAAGTCCATAAATCTCATGTCCCCAGTACTATCGACATGGAATTGGTGACTACCATTATAAAGCAGATTCTGCTATTATCACCAGCACTTTAAGAGTGTGATGCTTGAGAACGACAAACAAGGCAAACAGAAATGTGCAAATGAAAAGAAAATAGGAAATATAAGTGGGAAAGAAGAGAATTATTTAAGCTATTGTTAGCACTTTGTTACTTGTACATTTTGATGCCACTGGGCTAGATTATTTTATTTTTTAAATTCATCAAGGGTTTTTCCACTAAACCTAAACTGTGAGTTGCATTAATGTCTACATATTGGTGTTAGAAGAAAACTGGCATTTATCTGATACAGACATAAAAGGGTAAATGACGGAAAACAACCAGTATCATCCCCCACTAGTAACTGATTTAGAGAAACCCATGCATAATACATAATATATAACTCAAAAGAAACCATCTGTCCCCCCATTTATAATATGTTCTTCTTATAGTCAAAAGAAAAACTGAACATTTAATAAGCACTTAACATTCCCAACTAATAACTCTGAATAGGAGAAAAGCCGAATATTATGTTATTATTTATAATTTAGTCTTACAAAATCCATGCCATTGATTTAAAGCCATTTGACCTTATCATGTGCACAGAAGAATCCAAGGAGAACATGTAAATGCAATACATATGGAAATTGACTTTATTGCCCCAACATAGCTGCCATGTTACCCATTGGCCTCCATGAGTTCCACTTTGCTGTTTTGTATTGTCTTGTACTGTGTTAGCTGTGTTGGCTGCATATTCTAAGCTTATTACAGGATCATCAGTAAGAAAATGCAGACTAAAGCTCCGTGCAAACAGAGCTAGCGTTAAGGCCGGTTTATACATAGCAAGATCGCTAACGAGATCGCTGCTACATCACCGGTTTTGTTACATAGCAGCGACCTCGCTGATCCTTATTAAATGGCCTGGACCATTTTTCGATCGCCGATCTCCCACTGGCCAGGCTGCATCGCTGTGTGTGACAGGCAGAATTACCAGCGATCCCTAGTCTGCACCCAAGACCCTGAACGATCCCAAGGACCATCGGGTGTCGGTGCATCGCTGGGTGATCACTGGTGAGATTTGCCTGTCTGGCATCTCACCAGCAACCACGTAGCGATGCACCAGCGATCTGGGCCAGGTCGGATCGTTGTCGGGATCGCTGGTGTGTCGCTACGTGTAAACCAGCCTTTACTAGTACTAAAATACCACATGGAATATGATGGGAGGAACTCATCTTTTTTTTTCTTTTTTTTTTAAAGAGACAATTTCCACATATCTGGTTGTTACCCTTGATAGGTTCAGGGACCTGGCAAACCAGCTGTGATCAGTTGTGCCAAGAACGTTAAAGAGTTTTTTTTTAAATTCACACATTTGTAACTAATATTTCATGTCCGATAGAAAAGTCTATGGAAAAATGCCTTAAAAAATCATATTGCTTTATAAGAAAAAAATGCCATGGATTGGAAAGAAAGAAGCACCAAAAGTAAGGAAAGACACAACAAACAGTAAACCCCACTTTTTGCAATAGACTTTTCAATTTTGGACTTCAGCTAAAAGCTGCCGTAGAATTTATTTGGTAAAAAAAAAAAGAGACTGCAAAAATTGCATTTTCCCAAATAAACTCACCTTTAAAAGTAAATAAATATATCTTATTATTTAATTATTGATCAGTTTATGAAAGTTATTAATTTTTATTATAGACCATTACCCTATTTTGACTCTTCTCTCCCAAACACTGTTGTGTTTTAAGTTAACTGCCTAGTTCAAGCTCCCTAATAATCTACTTTCAACTGCTGCTCAGCAACCATTTGCACTCTTCTTGCAATCAGAGTACGATATTTTCTCTCTTTGAGCCTCTTTGCCCCTTTCCCCCATACTAACACAGAGTATGGGGTCTTTCTGATGAGCAGCTTAAATCAAATTCTTAGGTACTTTGAACTAAGCAGTTAAAACAGCACTGTAGCATAGTGTTTGGGGGAGGAAGAAAAATAACATAATGAAACATATTTCAAAAATTCACACCTTTGCGGCCTGAAAAAAGTTAATTTAATCTTTAAGTACAGTTTTGTCTTAACATAATATTATGAAAAATCAATCGGAGAGGGAGAAATAAAGACACTCACCCATAAATTGTGCAAACAGTCACCTTTATTCCAGATCCATTTTACAGGTGGCAGGGAGGGGAGTGGACAATGGCCCGTTTCATGCCTGTCTGGCACTTCAACTGGAGCCAGACAGGCACAAAACGGGCCGTTATCCATCATTCTTCACTCCCCTCCCTGCCACCTGTAAAATGGATCCAAAATAAAGGTGACTGTTTGCACAATTTATGGGTGAGTGTCTTTATTTCTCCTTCTCCGATTGCTTTGTTATAATGGCCTTTCTGAAGTGAGCACACCCAGTGTACTCGCACAGTGGCCAGACCTATCGGTGCATATAAGAGGGTCCTTTCTGTGTGTAGTGGTGCCCAGCTTATTTTTCTTATTAAGATAATATTATGATAGTCAACATAATGATAGCCAATTTTTTGCCAAAGGGCATAGCTATAGGGTGTAAAAATAGATGCTTAAAATAGGCAAGCAAAAATCCCTTTGCCATATGAGAATCCACCAGTATGATAAATTGTCTACAAGTGTACAGATGTGACCCTGCTTACCAATTTTTCTGGCCAATATTCTAACAATAGTGTCGCAACATTACTAGCTTTAAAATTGTAAATCATGCCAAACTTGTTATTTTCTTTTTTTAGTTTTTCTTTTTTTTCTTTTTAGAGCTAGTCATCTCACACTGTTCTCAGGATACCTTCAGCCAAGAGGAAAGATAACAAAGGGCACATTTGTAGATTTGGGGTCTTGTTTTAAACTTTGCGTTGGGACCCGGCAGCTTCACGCTACGCTATAGCAGTGATGTGATCACATTTAATAAAAGTTTAAATTCACAGTTTTTATTATTTTTTTTCCTCAAATCATCTTTTTCAACCAAAAATCATGGTCTAGTCCAGTTGCAGTATATGCCGTTCTTTTCCCGACTGATACAGGAATTTATTGGAACATAGTGATAAACAAAAGCTCTATTTATGTTGTAATTATCATTGCAGGAATACAAATGATTGCCTCTGAAACCACTGTAACAACTTTCTTTACCCTTCTCTTATTATAAATGTACATGATACGGCCACTTTGTAAAAGACGTTCTGTGCGCAAAGTGTGTGTTGCCAAGATACAATATTATTAATAATATAAAATGTCTATGTATGTATAGCTTTTGTTTGTATTTATTAGAATTTCCTGTACAAAATAAGTGCAATATTAATAATTGTACATTGTTTTCCAGATAAAATTATTTTTGGGACTTTTTATGACATGGTGTTGTTCCAGTTATTGTGTATTTAGGTGAACAAAAAGAAAGCCCACGTAGTTTGTATGGATTCTGTTCTCAATATTTTTAGCCTTTCTGGCTAATGAAAAGCAGAGCAGATCTCCATGAATAGACAGAACATCTTCATCTGTTGATTATTATGGAGGTCTGTCATTAGCTTAGAAGTAGGTGGTTGTGATAAATCTGGTAGAGCTTAGAAATTCTTTACCTGGCACATGCTCACAAAAATTATTTTCTTGTTTAAATGAATGGAAATATTTTATTATTTATTCATTTATATAGCGCTATTAATTCCATAGCACTTTACATACATGAGTAATGTTGTCTCTCTTGGAGCTCACAATCTAAACATCCTATCGGAATGTCTTTACATACTGTGGAAAAATAATCAGATTTAATAGAGCCAGAATCTTGAATCAGCCTTGAATCTGGGATTCTAATGGCAAAAGGTCCCTCAAGCCTATAGAGAGGGTCAATGCTTTAAAAAAAACAAAAAACATTATAGACTGGCTAACATGGTACCAAAACTTTTGCATTAAATACTTCACCCCTTGGCAGTTTTTTTCATTTTTCCCTCCCCTTCTCCAAGAGCCATAACCTTTGTATTTTTCCGTCAATATAAACATATGGGGGCTTGTTTTTTGTGGGACGAGTTGTACTTTTGAATGAAATCATTTATTTTACCATATAGTGTACTGGGAAACAGGGAAAGAGTTCAAAGTGCGGTAAAATTGCAAAAAGAGTGCAATTACACATTTGTTTTTGGCTTTTTTATTCACCGTGTTCACTATATGGTAAAACTGATTTGATGGTATGATGCCTCAGGTCAGTATGAGTTTGTAGATACTAAATATGTATACTTTTACTGTTATCTAAGTGGTGAGAAAAATTCTGAAGTTTTTAAAGAAAAATAATTGCACTTTTGGCTCCATTTCCCGTGACCCATAACATTCTCATTTTTTGGGATCTGGGGCTGTGTTTTTGTGGCTTGAACTGATGTTTCAAATTATACCAGTTTTGGTTAGATGTGTTGTTGTGTTCACCTGTTATTGCATTTTATTGCAATGTTGCGGCTACCAAAAACATAAGTTTGGCGTTGTAACCTTTTACAGTTTACAGATCTGATTAATTGATTTTATATTTTGATAGCTTGGGCATTTATGAGCATGGCAATTCCAAATATGTGATTTTTTTATATATATATATATATATATATATATTTTTTTTTTTTTTTTTTTTTTTTTTCAATGGGGCAAAAGGGGGTTGATTTGACCTTTTATGTGTTTTTTCATATTCTTAAAAACCTTTTTTTACCTTTACTTTATTTTACGCTACCCCTTAGGGTGCCTCAGCACTGCACTGTTCGATCAATTCTCCTGTTTAAAGGCATGCTAATGCACTTTTGTGAACAGGAGAAATTACCACTTTCTGTGGATGCCGGCGCTTGCCAAGCATCCACAGAAAGTGAGTCATCACAGCATTCAAGGTCCTCTTAGGTCCCCGGGCTGCCATGGCAATGTATCAAGGTCTCATGATCACATCATGGGCCCTCCGATGCTGGCGGGGAACATTGTGATCCCCACCACAGTGCGGTGCTGACCGTGCGACCCAAAGGATTAACAGCACCAATAGGATCACTGATATGATTGATGCTGTTAGCTATACATTAGCTGATCAGATCAGCTGACATGTGTGGGAGATGACGCAAGTTCAGCTTGTGAGAAACACGGCCAAGAGCATACTATTATGTCCTTGGTCATGAAGGGGTTTTCCCATGAACAAAATACATTTTAATCAATAAATCTTGGAATAATAATATGTTCCATAATTGGATGTGTTAAAACTAAAATGTTCATGTGCTGAGATATTCTCATAAATATGCCATTGCTATGTACTGTGTAATGGATGTGTCTGACTGTGCAGAGACATGGTCTTATAATACATGTCCTAGGCAAAGGAGGATGGAAAAATGACAATACAGACTAGGGATGAGCGAGTACCATAATATTCATACTCGCTATACTCGCAACGAGTAGGTACCGCTACTCGTTGCGAGTATAGCGAGTCCTAATACTTTCACAGTGTATCTGCGAAAGTAGCCTAAAAGTGATTAAAAGTTGTTAAAAACAATAAAATTACATACTCACCTGTCCGACACCTGCACCGGGACCGGCAAAGAAGACACCCAATCACCGGACAAGGACCTGTGACTACCAGCCAATCAGATGGCCGGTAGTGATCTGGCCAATCAGATGGCGACTTTTTTGTGTCCTCCCCTGCCCAGGAGCTGTAGTATGATCAGACCATGTCCCTGTACAGTCAGATACAACCATTACACAGTATATAGTATAAGAAAACCCATCACTTAACAAAAAATGTCTACTCCCATAGTGATAATGGGGAAACAAAGCATCCTCATAATGAAGACTAATACAAACCAAGAAAAAGAGGATTCTGTTGCATATAAATATTTATTTGATAATAAATGGACTCACAGCAGGATAAACACAGACAGAAGACATAACAATTGCACAGCCCCAGAATCTCACATAGTCAATTAGGTCCTGAACAGTATTAGCAGCACATGAAAATATTGCACAACCCCAGATGGTCTCAAAGAATATACCGCCTCCCAGCCTAAGGAACACCTCAGTAGTGGGTATCAAGTGTATAGCGTTTCAATGGATATTGACTAGCATTGGTCTGACTGAAATGCGATTTCTGCTCGTCCGAGTTTCATGTCAGTGTGTCCGGGCCCTAATGGTGCATAGACATTTCCCTGGTAAAACAACTGTATTAATAACATGCAGGTCCTCTAGCAACCGGACCTCCTGTCGAATGTGATGGACCTCTTAATCAGATCCGACCCACTGGACCTCTTAACTGTAAAGTTTGCAAAGTGTTTTTTTTCGAGGTACGGGGGGGTAGAGCGATCATACACAGCTTCCCTGAATGCAGCAGGCACGCTGCATTCAGTGGTGCTTTTACTTTTGAAAGATTCTCTTTAAAATGGACAACTTTGAATCTTACAATTGAAAGAAGGCAAAACATAAGTACAACGTATACAGTACAGCAAGAATACATGTATCAGCTTAATTCAGTCAAATATGTCAATTTTTCGCTCCTAATATATGAATTGTGAACCCACGCGGAATGTCGCTAATAAGAAGTGAAGTGATTATCTCTTGTTTGCTCAGCTACAGTGATGAAGTTATGCAACCAAGAAAAATCCTATAAAATAATAGGTGCCTTAGTGATAATCCCAAATATTGTGATATTTAGGTGAAAAAGAAGAATAGATGAGAGAAAGAGAAGAAGCGGGCCACAAGAAGAGCAAAAGTAATAAAGAATAAATGTTTATAAGTTTTGATACTGGAAAAGTCATAAATATCTATATATCTATATATCTCTCTCTCTCTATATATATATGTAAAAAATATCAAATTTAAGAGCAGCACCGGTACACACAAAATAGTTGGTGCAACTCCTGCCTGCAGCCTCTCCCTCTGCCGCTCAATACATACGCTTCAAAACAGCAGGCAGCACCAAGTTGTATAGAAAAAATGCTTCTTTATTGGCCTTTATGACCACATTGGTCATATGGGCCAGTAAAGAAGCATTTTTTCTATACAACTTGGTGCTGCCTGCTGATTTGAAACGCATATATATATACAGTATATACATATATATTGTATACAGTGCCTACAAGTAGTATTCAACCCCCTGCAGATTTAGCTGGTTTGATTAGATATAAACTATAACAAATTGTGGGGTATTGGTTTGTCTTTTGGTCCAAAACACGTAAGCTTGTGAGCCCCTACACGGCTCCCCACGGATCACAAGTCCTATCCACTAAATTCTTATCTCAAGTGAGCAAAGGACAAAATAGAAAATAAATTCTCTTACCACAGCAGGTTCTGGTCAGACGACCATTACACTCAGTGCTGTCTGCAGCTTTGCCCAGGTTATAACTGAAGGCATTATGAATGTAAGACACCAGCCCTAATCACTAGCAACCTCCTTTCACACAGAGGGAGTGACCACTGGTTGTCCTGCACACACAATGGGCTCCATATAAGGCGCAGTTCACACAGGCCCGCACAGTGTATGCCCAGCCTCTTACATAAGCCCCCATTTTAGTAGGCGGGCTGTTGTGGCATTCAACACCGCTACCTGCGCCGGAACAAACGCACCCATTCTGGCCCAGCTACACACAGCAACAAAAGAGTGCAAGAAAAAACCACAATGACAGAAAACTGAAATTGTGGAAATTTAGTTAGTTTTAAACTATAACAAATTGTGGGGTATTGGTTTGTCCTTTGGTCCAAAACACGTAAGCTTGTGAGCCCCTACACGGCTCCCCACGGATCACAAGTCCTATCCACTAAATTCTTATCTCAAGTGAGCAAAGGACACAAATAGAAAATAAATTCTCTTACCCCAGCAGATTCTGGTCAGACGACCATTACACTCAGTGCTGTCTGCAGCTTTGCCCCGGTTATAACTGAAGGCATTATGAATGCAAGACACCAGCCCCAATCACTAGCAACCTCCTTTCACACAGAGGGAGCGACCACTGGTTGTCCTGCACACACAATGGGCTCCATTGTGCAATATTGGGGGCTGCAAGATGATGATGGGCATACCATATTGGCGGCTTCAATGGACTGCCAGGGGATGATGTGGTTACCATATTGGGGTCTACAAAGGACTTCAAGGGGATGATGGGAGTATCGTATTGGGACTACAAGGGCTGCAAGGGGATGATGGGGTTACTAAATTGGGACCTGCAAAGGGCTGCAAGGGATGATGGGGATAGGATATTGGCGGCTGCATGGCAATGATGGGGATGCCATATTGGTGGCTGCAAGGAGATGATGGGGATACCATATTGGGGGATACAAAGGGCTGCAAGAGGATGATGGGGGTACCATATTGGGGGCTGAAAATGGCTGCAAAGGGATGATAGGGATACCATATTGTAGGCTGCAAGGGGTTGCATGGGGATGCTATGTTGGGGGCTGCATGGGAATGCCATATTGGGGGCTGCAAGGGGATGATGGGCGTACCATATTGAGAGCTGCAAAGGGCTGCCAGGGGATGATGTGGGTACCATATTGAGGTCTATAAAGGGCTGCAAGGAGATGATGGGAGTACCATATTGGGGGCTGCAAGGAGATGATGGGGATACCTTATTGGAGGCTGCATGGGGCTGCATGTGGATGATGGAGATATCATATTGGGGGCTGAATGGGGATGCAATATTGGGGGCTGCAAGAGGATGATGGGCATAACATATTGGCAGCTTCAATACACTGCCAGGGGATCATGTGGGTACCATATTGGGGTCTGCAAAGGGCTGCAAGGGTTGATGGGAGTACCATATTGTGGGCTACAAGGGCTGGAAGGGAATGATGGGGGTACTATATTGGGGTCTGCAAAGGGCTGCAAGGGGATGATGGGGATACCATATTGGCGGCTGTATGGGGATGATGGGGATGCCATATTGGAGACTGCAACGGGATGATGGGGATGCCATATTGGGGACTGCAAAGGGCTTCAAGAGGATGATGGTGTACCATATTGGGGTCTGCAAAGGGCTGCAAGGGGATGGTGGGGATACCATATAGGGGGCTGCAAGGGGATGATGGGAGCACAATATTGGGGGCTGCAAATGGCTGCAAGGGGATGATAGGGTTACCATATTGGAGGCTGCAAGGGGTTGCATGGGGATGATGGGGATGACATGTTGGGGGCTGCAAGGGTATGATGGGCATACCATATTGGCGACTGCAAAGGTCTGCCAGGGGATGATGGGAGTACCATATTGGGGTCTGCAAAGGGCTGCAAGGAGATGATAGGAGTACCATATTGGGGGCTGCAAGGAGATAATGGGGGTACTATATTGGGGTCTGCAAAGGGATGATGGGATGCCATATTGTTGGCTGCAAGGGGATGATGGGGATACTATATTGGGGGCTGCAAGGGGATGGTGGGGGCACCATATTGGGGGCTGTGAGGGGATGATGGGGATACCATATTGGGGGCTACAAAGGGCTGCAAGGGGATGATGGGGTTCCATATTGGGGGCTGCAATGGGATGATGGGGTACCATATTGGGCGCTGCATGGGGATGATGGGGATGGCATATTGGTGGCTGCAAGGGAATGATATGGTACCACACTGGGGGCTGCAAGGGGATGATGGGGATACCATATTGGGGGCTGCATGGGGATGATGGGGATGCCATATTGGTGGCTGCAAGTGGATGATGGGGATACTATATTGGGGGCTCAAGGGGATGGTGGGGGCACCATATTGGGGGCTGTGAGGGGATGATGTGGATACCATATTGGGGGCTGCAAAGGGCTGCAAGGGGATGATGGGGTACCATATTGGGGGCTGCAATGGGATGATGGGGTACCATATTGGGGGCTGTAAATGGCTGCAAGGGGTGTTGGGGGTACCATATTGGGGTCTGCTAGGAGATGATAGGGCTACCTTATTGGATGCTGCAAAGGGGTGTTGGGGATACCTTATTGGAGGCTGCAAGGGGCTGTATGGGGATGATGGGGTACCATTCTGGGGGCTGCAAGGGGATGATGGAGATACCATATTGGAGGTTGCATGGGGATGCTATATTGGGGGCTGCATGTCAATAAAGTGGATGCCATATTGGTAGCTACAAGGGGATGATGGGGATACCATATTTGGGGCTGCAAAGGGCTTCAAGAGGATGATGGGGTACCATATTGGGGTCTGCAAAGAGATGCAAGGGGATGTTGCGGACACCATATTAGGGGCTGTAAGGGATGATGGGGATACATTATTGGGGGCTGCAGAGGGCTGCAAGGGGATGATGGGGTACCATATTGGGCAGCTGATGGGGGTGGGGAATAGGAAGCTGTTCACCTCAACACTCGTCGGATTCCCAGGCACCTGGAACAGTGGCTGGCTCCACCAATCAGTTCAGAAGAAAAAAAGTATTTTCCAGGGCCACTTTACCATATTTACAGCAGCTTTAATAGAACATCTTTACATTAAAGATGTTCTAATAAAGCTGTTGTAAATATGGTCCAGTGGCCCTGGAAAACACTTTTTTTCTTCTGTACCATATTGGGGCTGCAAGGGGATGATGGGGGTATGATATTGGGGGCTGCAAATGGCTGCAAGGGGATGATGAGATACCATATTGGAGGCTGCAAAGGGTTGCATGGGGATGATGGGGATGCCATGTTGGGGGCTGCATGGGAATGCCATATTGGGGGCTGCAAGGGGATGATGGGCATACCATATTGGCGACAGCAAAGGGCTGCCAGGGGATGATGTGGGTACCATATTGGGGTCTGCAAAGGGCTGCAAGGAGATGATGGGAGTACCATGTTGGGGGCTACTAGGGGATATTGGGGGTACTATATTGGAGTCTGCAAAGGGCTTATTTTAGTTGTGTCATACAACCTCAAACATAAACATATAGAGGACCATATAGAGCTAAAATATACCTGGTGCATCTCAAACCTGCTCCAATGGTGCCAGACAGTGCAACTGAATAAATGGAAACTCAGGCTCCCACACCTGAAGTAGACACCACAAATGTCTGAGCATTTCAGAGTTAATTCTCACTACTGCAGACCAGCACTCATGAATGAGGGCGGGCAGGCCCAAGCAAATGAAGCTTGAAATAAACTAAGCCTGAGGCCAGTGTACGATAACTGTGTGTGAACAGTTACCAAGAATGCCACTAACAATATAGATGTAAACAAGCAAAAACCAGCGTGCAGGGCAAAGTGATGGTGAGCCACAGACCAATCACAAGGATAAAAAGGGAAACGCCAGCACCACCAGAAGACAACTTGCAAAAATAATTGTGTAAA
Source organism: Allobates femoralis (assembly GCA_033576535.1). Classification (NCBI taxonomy): domain Eukaryota; kingdom Metazoa; phylum Chordata; class Amphibia; order Anura; family Aromobatidae; genus Allobates; species Allobates femoralis. The sequence goes on from JARQOC010000003.1 coordinate 487,115,138, forward strand.
TGCATATATTACTTCCAGACTGTATAATGTTATAAAAATTGAGACATTTGGCAAAAAATTGATCAATCTCTTGAGCCTACCTGCCAGCATCAAGGCAGTCTCAAATAGGGTAGTCTCTGTTCACACACGGTTATCGTATACTGCCCTCAGACTTAGTTTATTTCAAGCTTCATTTGCATGGGCCTACCCTGCCCTCATTCATGAGTGCTGATCTGGTGCGGTGAGGGTTATCTCTGAAATGCTCAGACATTTGTGGTGTCCACTACAGGTGTGGGAGCCTGAGTTGCCATTTATTCATTTGCACTGTCTGGCACCATGGGAGCAGGTTTGAGATGCACCAGGTAAATTTTAGCTCTATATTGTCCACTGTATGTTTATGTTTGAGGCCGCATGACACAACTAAAATAAAATAGTATAAAGTAGTACCACCCTATTTGGGACTGCCTTGATGCTGGCATGGTGGCTCAAGAGATTGATCAATTTTTTTGCATAATGTCTCAATTTTTATAACATTATACAGTCTGGAAGTAATATGTGCATTTGCATAATTTTTATTGCAAGCTGTCTTCTGGTGGTGCTGCCTTTTCTCCTTTTTATCCTTGTGATTGGTCTGTGGCTCTCCACCACTTTGCCCTGCATGCCGGTTTTTGCTTGTTTCTATTTGTATTGTTAGCGGCATTCTTGGTAACTGTTCACACACACACTGTTATCGTAATCTGCCCTCAGGCTTAATTTATTTCAAGCTTCATTTGCTTGGGCATGCCCTGCCCTCATTCATGAGAGCTGTATGGTGCAGTGAAGGTTTACTCTGAAATGCTTAGACATTTGTGGTGTCCGCTACAGGTGTGGGAGCCTGAGTTGCGATTTATTCAGTTGCACTGTCTGACACCATAGGAGCAGGTTTGAGATGCACCAGGTAAATTTTAGCGCTATACTGTATGTTTATGTTTGATGTCGCATTACAAAACTAAAATAAAAAAGTATAGAGTAAGACCACCCTATTTGAGACTGCCTTAATGCTGGCTGGGTGGCTCAAGAGATTGATCAATTTTTTGCCAAATTTCTCAATTTGTATAACATTATACAGTCTGGAAGTAATATGTGCATTTGCACAATTGTTATTGCAAGCTGTCTTCTGATGGCGATGGCTTTTCTCCTTATTAACCCTGTCATCTCTTAACACCTCGTCTGACAGCCCACAGGGGAATTACAGCTTTGCAAAAGGAAAACACAGATCTCTTGTGGCGAGCAGTTAGCATTACAGACCACATAGCAGGTAAATAACAAAAGTACAATACAATAATGTGATCGATATCTTCAGTTGGAACATGTCAGCCAGACCACCTCCTTACACCTAAATATGTTATTAAACATTTTAGCCCTAGTATCTCAAAGTTATGCCTCAGCATAGCTTACATACTGTTTAGGCTGGCTTCACACCACGATTTTTGGCTGTCAGTTTCTGTCTGCTCTTTTGCAGGAAGCACCGGACAGAACCTGACAGCCCTGGACAAAACAGAACCGGAGGGCAAATATGCCCTCCGATCCTGTTTTCTGCCGGAATCCTCCCTGCGTACGGCTGCCACTTTCCAAGTGCTGAAATTTCAGCAGTGGAGCTCTCCAGGTGCTGAACGAGTTCGGCTTGAATTTCAAAGCCGCCACTCGTTCAGCACCCGACGTCTTGGAACTGGTTTGATTTTTTGATGGATCCAGGGGGATCTGACATCCATAAACTCCCATGTTATGGGGCACCAGATGACGTCGGATCCGGGAGGATCTAATTTTGTCCGATTTTTGCCTCGGACACAAAAAATGCTGCAAGCTCCGATTTTGTGCCCGGGGCAAAAAACGAAATCCCCCGTATCCAGCCGGACAGACAGCAAAATGGATGGCATATAGCTGTCATCCAGCCCCATCTGGTGCCATAGGTATATAATAGTGGCCAAATCGGATCCGGGGCTGTCCGGTTCACACCGGACAGCCCCGGGTCCCAAAAATCGTGGTGTGAAGCCAGCCTTAAGGCCACTTCAAACACTACAACATAGCTAACAATGTTGCTGCAACGTCACAGGTTTTGTGACGTAACAACGACCTCTCCAGCGACGTTGCAGTGTATGACACGCACCAGCGACCTGGCTCCCGCTGTGAAGACGCTGATCACTACATGTCGCTCAAGACCATTTTCTGGTCCTTGGTCTCCCGCTGGTCAGCATGGATCGGTGTGTTTAACACTCTAACAACGACTTCGTTAGCGACTCAGAACCCGGCCACATAGGTGTAGAGTCGTCAAATAGCTGAGGTGTGACACGTCTCCAATGACCAGTGAAGTTGTTCGGCAGGTCTGTATCGCTGCTGCGTCGTTGGACAGATCTACCTGTTTGACAGCTCACCAGCGACGCCAAAGAGACTTTCCAGCGATCCCGGCTAGGACGGATCGTTGGTGGGATCGCTGGAAAGTCTCAGTGTGTGACGGTACCTTTAGTCAACCAATCAACTATTCTACAAACATGTTGTAGGTGACTTTGCAACTATTGTTTCTTTAACTTTATTTCTATACCTTGTCTCCTTGCACAATAGCGTTAGTGCTTCATTGCTTACTTTTAGATTAACCCTGTGGTGGTCAGGGCAACTTATCTACAGCAGGAGAATTGTAAGGTATTCAGTTAAGCATGGGTTTTTGGCATATTTGATGTGGAACATTACTATTGCTGTTGTTGAAAGAAAGTTTAGTAAATGGAACAAATGGTTTAAAACCCAATAAAAAAGGGGAAAATCAGCTGCAAACCTCATGTTTTCCTATATTTTGAATTTATTGGCTTTAACTAAGGAAAAGCATCTCTTTAATGCCAAAAAGTGATAAAAATACCACCAGCGAGACTTTATAGCCAAAAGGTGATGCTTTCTATTAACAATTTTATTGTTGTATACATGAAACACGCACTAACATAAGAAACATACAAGGCTCATAAATCCTGAGGGAATGGTTCCCAATCAATAGGAAAAACATGCATTTAGTCTCTGTTTTCCTATTTGCACAGCAGCTGTAGAGTGAATCAGCTGCAGTTATTCAGAGCCATATTATTTCACTGCAGCAGATGAGTAATTGCCCCTACAGAACTCCAGTACCCAGTGTACAGTATCAGGAGTCTAATATCAGTCATTTTGAATAAATTTAACAAAGCATAACAAGCTGGCTTCAATTCTGTTCTATCCTGGATGTACTTTCTATACTACTTGCTAACAATTCTCATTTTTGTCAAATATTTTTTACTTTAGTCAAGTGGTTTAGTGTGATCCAGCAAGCAAAACTTCGTACTGTATCGAAGTCATTACAATATAATGATAAAGTTTGTATCTTTGGTAGAGCAGGGAGCAGGGCTCCCTGCCCTATGACACTATCACGTAGGCCTGCTGCCCATAACACATCCCTGCATTGTGTCACCCATGTCAACCCACTCTTGCGTACAGGGCAGAAAAGGACTCCGTGCATGTATCATTGGGGGAACTGATTAGTTACAGTTATTATTTATATTGTTTTTGCAAAGGGATGCAACAAAAAGGTGGCATTATTATATTTAATGGCCACTTTACACGCGGCTACATTTCTAGCTTATCCACAGGTAACTTACTGGCTGCAGTGAAATCATGGAGACATGGCTCTATCTTGCTGTTGTGTACAAATGGAATAATGTCTCCATGATTTCACTGCAGCCAGTAAGTTACCTGTGGATAAGCTAGAAATGTAGCCACGTGTAAAGTGGCCATAAGGGTGCTCCAAAGAGAATTTTTACTTAGGGGAATCATTCATCTAGGAGCACCAGGGGGTAATTTTTAACCTTGAAGAGTCACTTAGAGGACATTATTACTTAAAGGAGAACTCAGGGAGAGAAAACCTTTTAGTACAGTCTCTGCCCTCCTACATGATGAAGCAGAGCTGTACACTGCAGTTCTAGGGTCTATAGATCTCTCATAAATCAATAAAATCATACCTGCTCCCCTCTCCCTCATGGGACAGAAAATTGAGAGCTTCATGCAGCAGCAGAGAACAGGAGGTGTGTCAGGAGTGTGGACCCTGGGAGCTGCAGGATAATCCTACATTCCATTGAGTGATGATGATGAAAGTTGGAAGGACAGGAAGATACCATGTTCCTATGGGGGAGAGGAGACCATACAGAGCTGAATCGATCAATGTAATGCTTTGCCTGTGCTCTCACAATAACTGTACACATAATGCACCATTATACAGCAGAGGATGACAGCATGTATTTCAATCTGCTTGGTGACATGATTGCTGTTTCAAACCTGGACCCCCCTGTCACATAGGATGGTATATCAGGGACAGAATTGTATGTGTGAGCATGGGGCTGGTGGCCATGCCCCCTTGCCACGCCCCCTCCCTACACAGAAATGTGAGTGGGCTAGAATGAAGGCTGATCCTGCAGATCCCAGCATCCACGCCCCCAACATACCTCCTCTTCTCACCAGCAGCATCAGACCGTCAAAGTAGCACCGCGTTAACTCTGCCAATGCTTACCTATGGTGACTCGGCCCCTAGCGCGGCTCAAGCGCCGGCATCTGACTGAAATGTCACGCTTTTTCATAACATGAGAAAAGACGTTGCTGTCTTTTCTCGCGCTAGCAAAAAGCGCAAGATTTCACTCAGATGCCGGTGTTGAGCTGCACTAGGGGCCACGTCACCATAGGTAAGTATGTGCAGCGTTAACGCAGTAGCACTGCGTTAAGGTACCTTTACACGCTGCCACGGCAGGCTGGATACATCCCGCTACTTCACGTGCACGAGCACGCTCAAACGGCTACAAACGGTCAACGCACCCTCTTTACACGCCGCCACAAGGTTCGCTGCGCCACGCTACATCTATAGCTAGCTACATCGCCGGGTGTCTCAAGTAGCCAGCTGTTGCTCATTTACACACCGCTACAACCAGCTACTATGGGCGGACCTGGTGCAGCAGGGACAGCACATAGGCGTGCTCCAATTGTGGATTACAAGACTTCCGTACGCTGATAGGACGAAGCAATAACATCCTGATTGGGCAGGCATCGCAGGAGGCTGAGTAATACAGCACGCTCGAGCGATTGTGTAGTGTGACTCGTCAGCTCCTTAAATATGCCGCCCTATGCAGCGACTACCAATCGTCATGCAGCAGCTTCCACCAATGATCGCACATGGGGCGCGGTAACATGGAGCTGAGGTCACGCCTTAGCTACATTGCAGCTACAGCCCCGGGTGTCCAGAGTTCCCTTCCGTTGCTTCTTTACACGCCGATACAGCTCGCTATCATCGGCGATATAGCCATCTGTTTTCGAGCAGAGCCCATAAACAGATGTATCTGTCGCCGGCTGTAGCGTCGCGTCTTCAGACGCCGCTACGACGGGCTACATTGGCGCTACAAGCTACATTTGTAGCCTGTAGCGCGATGTATCCAGCCTGCCGTCGCGGCGTGTAAAGGTACCATTAAGGCTGCCAAAACCTATGTTTTAACGCAAGCCCACTTTACCGTTAATGTGACCCTAGCCTTAGGTTTATAAACAAATTAAAAAAGAACACATAGGCTAGGGTCACATTAATGGTCAAGTAAGCTTGTGTTAAAAACATAGGTTTTGGCAGCCTTAACGCAGTGCTGCCGCCATGGTAGTGCCATATTAACGCTGCCAATAGTTACCTATGGTGATGCGGCCCCTAGGGCAGCTCAAACGCTGGCATCTGAATGAAATCTTGCGCATTTTCCTAATGCGATAAAAGACGCTTTCAGCAACGTCTTTTCTCACGTTAGGAAAAAGCACAAGCTTTCATTCACATTCCGGCATTTGAGCCGCGCTAGGGGCCGCGTCACCATAGGTAACTATTGGCAGCTTTAATGTGGCACTACCATGGCGGCAGCACTGCATTAAGGCTGCCAAAACCTATGTTTTGAATGCAAGCCACCTTTAACATTAATCTGACCCTAGCCATAGTCCTAAATATCAGTGTGGTTATTAAATTACCCAGATCAGCACTGCATGGCCTATCAGTCTCCTTACATGGCTATGTCAAGCATGTCATTCTACACAAGGACCCTTAGAACTTTTATTTCTTCCTAAAAGTGATCAGATTTGATGATATTTAAGTTTTATCTCTCATTAACTTTAGATCTCTTACTATCATATCTAACTCCAACCGATTTCTTCTTCTAGAGCTAAACATTAGAATTTTGTTCATCTGCGACCATTGCTAGAGTTAACTAAGAACTACTGACTGGTATGGTACCCACTGAATTGCCCACTTTACCAGTCTGAGTAGTGTTGCACATAAAATGATGTCATCATTACTGAACAAAGCAAAATGCATAGGGAAATATTTCTACCATGTGATCACCTTTCTTAAGCTATATTGCTCAATATTGGTAGGTCAATGATAGAGCTTGGAGCCAAGTTTGCATGGTTCAGCTCATAAATGGTGCTGAGGGCTGCTTCTACATTCCCATTAAATTCACAGGGACCTATATGCAAATAGAAGTCGAACATTAAAATTCTGACCACTTTAAGGTCTAACTTCTAGAATCAAGGAGCACATATACTAATGCACTCTTTTGAAAGTATAAACTGAGATCAGGCAGTCTGATAATGCTCCAAACTGCTCATAGTAATGAAGGTGGTATAAAAAAAAATTGGACACATAAAACACCTTTGTTCATGTTCAAATTTACATCATTAGCAGGCTTAATTTACACCAGCATATTGATGCCATTTTCGAACATAGTTTTTTATGTTGTCGCATTTCATTCACGCTGTTATGCCCCCTTTTCAAAACCCATGCTTCTCGTAGAGTTGGACATATAAACGTTTGTTTTTTGTACCAACTGGTGTATTTAGTCTAGTACATCTCTCCTCTCGTCCACTATCCCCCACCACATTGTTGACTTATGCTTCTGAGCCAAACAACCCAAAGATACTATATCCAGTCACCCCCAACATCATGATTATACTGTTTAACAGCACAGATCAGATTAAAGACCATTTGACTATCCCCTAAAACCATGATGACATATACCTGTCAATCATGACATATATACACCTAAGATGACATACTAGCCGTTTTCAAACCCAAGTTAATAAGCAACAGAACTGAAGACACCCACAAAAATATATTGGGAATATTTCATGCTGTTGGGAAGACCAGAAAAGAATATTGTGCCTTGGATAGCTCCAAAGTGATAAGTGACTTTGAAATTCTTTATTTTTTTGGCCAACACACAGAGTTTAGAGATTAACATACTTACTCATCCAGCTACACAGTAAGCAGATTTGATATATTTTCCTGAAATCAATAAATAAGAAAAGCACAAGAATTCATTGTAGACATCTACTAGCCCACTCATTGAGGTCATTTTAAGGTTTTCTCTTGGTATTGAGCCACATTGGAAATAAAACAAAGCTTGGCATGCGATCCATTATCCCCAGAACAGAAATGGTATCTTTGTATTATTTCTTAGCTTTGAAGTTTACTATCATGAAGCAATTGGAAATAGAAGGACATTTGTTTCCATATGCTGGTGAAAGGTCTGTCATCTAGCATTGCAAAATATTAAGGCTCCACTGGTGTAGTCTTATTGTCTCTATGCATTCCTTCTGTAGGAAAAAGATAAGGTCAGATATATGGAAGGCTCTGCTAGGATATACAAACTGACATTTCAATGTAAATAATCTTTCTTTGCTTAGCTGTAGATCTCTGTCAGATTTGTATATTGGTACTAGTGTCAGGATTAAAAGAGATTTGATTCAGTTTGGTAGTTACGCAACAGCGACTAAGTCCTGTATAAAGTGATGAGAAACCATCTGCTTAGGAGGTGCAAAAGGGTGGAAGAGGAGCATAGTAGTGCCTTCAACAAAAGCTAGGCAAGACAGAGTTGACTAAAGTTGAAGAATCGGCTGCTGGTAATGCAGCGGTCATGGGGCCAGGGCACTCGGCTTCCAGGGCTCAACAGTTCAGGGGATGTCACAGTGGCTGTCCCTGGAGGCCGTGGTCACGACTGGTCGTTGAAAAAGGGGAATAATTTGCAAGGGAAATAAAGTCTTTAATGTTTTTTGTGACGCCATTCGTGGTTTCTGATCAGAGTGACTAGTGCTGCTTGTAGTGACCCTGGGGAATAGGTGTTATGGCAGCTAGGTGTACCACTCCCCATGGATGGAGTGGGCCTCAGAGTGTGGTATTATAGAATAGTTGAGGATGGTGGTTATTGTGGCGCCCCACTGGTCAGTGTGCCGCAGTAGGGGTAATGCACCCATAACTGAGTGTGCAGTATTCCTGTCATTGGGGAGTGTAACGTCAACCTGAGACTCTTATCCCAGCATCCATACACCTAGCATAGGGGACCAATTGGCAACCCGTTACCAGGGTAACCGGTCCCAGTAGGAGGAGCATTAGGGTACAAGGAGCGGGAAACACAGAGAGTGTTAGTGTGAGTTGGAGTAGTCTAGTCGGAGGAACAGGTCCTACAGGGACCCCCAGGGAGTGCGCCCAGAAGGAGTGGTGACCCAGACAGAAGGAGGAAACCCAGTGCCGGACCTGCTACAGTCCGAGGGAATCCTGGTCCACAACGGAGAATCGGCTCCGAGTCGCGGTGCAGGAGTTTATCCCTGAGCCGCCAACACCGGTAGGTCGTGGGTCTTTCTAATAGTCCCGACTCCCCCGTCCAGAACGTGCAACCCCACCAGGATCACTAAACAGGGTTGAGCCCCTTAGAAGAGAAGAAGGGGTACCTCATAGCACCCGATGGGCCTGGTAGACAAGTGGGCTATGCAGGGCAGCGCAGGGAAGTAAGGAGGCGTAAGGAAAGTAACGGGACAGTGAAAGAAAGCAGAAGGTACTCTCTGGGAGCCTCAAAGAGACGTTATTCTTCTCAGTGGCTACCTGGCCAGCTACCCGCTAAAGAACTGTGTAACTGTGAACCTGATCCGTGTACTTTTACAAGTAAACACCCATACAGAGTCCATCAGCCTCCAGTGTCCTATTCCAACAAACTACCTCACAGAGCTGCTACTACGACAACCAGCACAGCAGCTACACTGCCCTGGGGGATCCCGCTCCGCCTGCAGGGAGCTGAACCATCTAGCTGCATTACCATCATCCCTGGCGGTCTAACAACGGTGCTGGTGAGCACCACCAGAACTGCAGGTGGCGTCACGAGACATTTATTCTTTTTTCTCATTCCCTTTTAATTTTTTTTACAATTGACTACCAGGGTAAGGGTCTCGGTAGTCCACCAATGACATCCCCCTAACTCCGTGCCCGGGTTACGAGTTCCCATAGACCCCTGTGTGAATCATTATCATTGTAGCCGGGGATAGCAGAGGGCATAGGAAGAAATGACAGACACCAGGGTTGCAGTTCTTACCAGTCTCTTTACTTGTCATTGGTGCAAAGACAACCTGGCCAAGGTGCTGTGTTCTTCCAGATTGCAGCTTGGCCAGCTCACAGATAGTCTGAGCCCGCCTCTCTGAGACACCAGGTGTTAGCCTTTCCATGCTGCCCTTCCTGACACTTTCTACTCTTGTCCTTCCTCTGTGCCCACGTGCTACTCGTGGGTCCTGTTGAGCGACGGTCTGGCACGTCCTCTTGACTCTGTGTGGCCACTGTGCCTGGGATAGTCCACGGTGTTGGCCACTGCACATGCAGTACAGTGACCTCCAGTTTCTTGGCCAATCTTAAAGAATTCAGTTCAATTTGGGGCCGGCACCCCTTTGCAGCCAGTTCTTCTACCCGACCTGGAAGTCGGCCGTAGATTCAGGGTTCTCCGAACTGGGGGGGGTTGTGGCTGACCTACCCATTGGTCCCACT